>SNQJ01S0025278.1:94946-121621 GCA_010110895.2 Picea sitchensis
GATTCCAATGAGCTATTACACTAAGAGGTTCCTCCAAGTAATGTGCCCAAAATGACCTCTTCAGTGAATTTAATTGACTTATAGCTCAAAATAGTCAAAATCATGGAAATCATCGGAATGCAACGAAACCAAAGCCAACCTGTGCGGAATGGCTTATAAATATGAGATATAATGAAAAATGCAAGCTGGACCTCACAATGTCTCTCAATAACCCCTGTACTCGCTATAACACCCATTTGGCTACTCTGGTCATCATAAACCTCTGCACTGTGATGATGTCCCAAAGTGGGGACATTACAGAGCTAGCCACTAGTACCAGCTACCACCCACAGACAGATGGGTAGACAGAGATCGTCAACAAATGGGTGGAGGGGTATCTGAGGAACTATGTGGGGGGGCAGCAACGCACTTGGGTGAGATGGTTACATATGGGTGAGTATTGCTACAACACAACTTACCATATGTCTATCAAGATGTCACTATTCATGGCATTATATGGATACGATGCACCCTCCTTTATGGAAACTGTGTTTGGGGACAGCAGGGTCCCGGGGGCAAAGGACTAGGTGGAGGAGAGTCAGAGGATTCTTCAATCAGTGAGGGAGAACTTGCAGTCAGCTCAGAACCAGCAGAAGATATATGTAGACCGGCATAGGGTTGAGCGCAGTTTTGAAGTAGGGGATTTGGTTTATTTGCAATTACAACCATACAGACAATCCTCCTTGAAGAGGAGAGGAGCTAAAGCCGAAGTTCTATAGGCCATACAGAGTCATCAGGAGGATAGGCGAGGTGGCATACGAGCTAGAGCTACCGAAAGGTAGTAAGATTCATAACGTCTTTCACGTCTCTTAGCTTAAAAAGGCCGTGGGACAACAGATTAGCATTTCAGAGGACTTGCCACCCTTGGATGAGGAGGGTCAGTTGGAGCTAGTGCCGGAGGAGGTACTAGAGAAGAGAGAGCGCAAATTGAGGAGCAGGATCATCAGGGAGTGCTTGGTCAGATGGAAGGGTCTTCCAGCGGAGGATGCCACATGGGGGGGAGAGCATATCTTACAGCACCCAGGATTGATGTTGCTTGAGGACAAGCAATCTCGGGAAGGGAGGATTGTGATGTCCTGTTCCCTAGAGTAGGCCAGCAGGGAGTGACTTAGTAGTCTATGTGTTCCCGTAGACTATAGTCAGGTATAAACAGGGAACGAGATGGAGAAATAAGGGTGAATTGATGGCTAAACAATGAATTAAGCCAAAATACTTAGGAAAAGTCACTTAAGCCTAAATCAATGAAGAATTAGAATGAAAAGGTGCTAAAGGGGGACTTAATTAATTAATTATGCACCTTAGGAGGAAAAGTGCCTAGCTTAAGTGAGGTCAATGGTGAATTAGGTTGGGAATGATATAAAGGGAGGAATTTGACCTAATTCCTCATTATGCATTGTTATGATTTAATGTTGAGAGTTTCCAGAGGAGGAAGAGAGCCGACCTTACTGTTTTGTGGATTTCTGGAGGAAACCACCACCATTGATCGGTGTCAGTGTTAAGAGACACACCCTAGCCCATCGGAGATACCATCCAGGTATTTCACCGTACTTTTCAGAAGTATCCATTGCAGAGTGCGCAGCTTAGCCAATGAGGGCGCAAGTCAGTTTGAGGCTTTGGAGAGCTGCACGAAATTCGAGTCCATATTGCAGTTTCCTTCCAACCCATTTGAAATCCAGCCAGGGCGCTTCTATTGATCCATCTCTCGTCGGATTCTGACAGTGGAATCTTGCATATCGCCTCATTCAACCATTTAGGGCACAACTCTTTTGGACAAACATTTGGGGTTGCATGCAGAGTATCAGAGCAGATCTGAGCAATTCCTTCCAACCCAGTTCCGCATTTGGCGAGACGTTTGTTTTGAGCCATATAGCATCAGATTCTGTTGGTGGAATCATTTGGGGCGCATCCAGTGTCCTAGGAGGTGTGCAAACCCCCCAAGGGTCCAGATCCAGTGCCTCAGAGACCGGATCCGAGATCTAGCACTCATCCATTTCAGTCTAGAGTCCAGGGCGCTTCTATTGGAGCACTTTCCAACGTATTCTGACGGTCCATTCTTCCGAACGAGTTTTCCAGCTGGTAGTGGTTACCATACTTCTCCGGAATCGCATATTTTGTCGATCTATCTGTGCATGCATCAGATCTGCTATCATCTTCTGATCACGGGTATTTTTATGTTATTTGTTTGTATTCTAGTGATGATCCATGAGATCTAGCTGACGTTTATATTCTATATTTCCAGTAGGCTATTGTATTTCCATGCTTGAACCGTATAATACATGATATTGGGCAGTTGATGTTCTTTACTTCTGCATGCGTCCTGTATATGTTGTTAAAACCATAAATATGCAACATGCACATGCAATAACCCACATGCACATGCAATAACCATCAAGATCACAAACATACAACTAAAACGCATCCAAAAACCCCCAGTGTATCAGATCTGCAAGACAGAACAATAGATCAGTAGCAAATATCTTGATCAGCGGGATCAGGGATATTTCATCCTACTTGGCGATGGTGACAAGCATCACAAATTCAAAGCCCACGACATTTGTGCAATCATTTGACCAACAGGTTTAGCAAGAGGCCATGTTGGAGGAGTATGACTTCATTATGCGCAATGATGTATGGGAGGTGGTGCCAAGGTCAGTGGGGAAGTCAATTCTGACTTCCAGATGGTTGTATAAGACCAAGTATGATGTAGATGGCAGCATAGAGAAAAACAAGGCCAAGTTTGTGGCGAGAGGATTCTCTCGGATAGAGGAAGTCAACTATGATGAGACATTCACACCAGTTGCGAGATACACTTCCATTCAGAGTATTATTTCCATAGCGGAAGAGATGGATTGGAGGATACATCAGATGGATGTAAAGACCGCTTTTTTGAATGGCTTTATTGAGGAGGAGGTGTACATAGAGCATTCGCAGGGGTTTGAGGTGTTGGAGAGAGTCTCAAGTGTGACTTCTAAGAAAGGCATTGTATGGTTTGAAGCAAGATCCCAGAGCTTAGTATTCGCGGATAGACTCTTATTTGCTTCAGATGGAGTTTGAAGAGCGAGGCAGATCCTAACCTCTACTACATCATTAGAGGTGAGGAGACGCTTATTCTCATTCTGTATGCGGATGACTAGTTCATCATGGGGGTGGAGCATCTCATAGCTGAGTGCAAGATGAGCCTTGCTTTAGAGTTTGAGATGTCAGGCATCATGTTGATGCACTATTTCTTGGGCATGGAGGTTTGGCAGGAGGAGGGTCACATCTTCTCGGAACAGGGGAAGTATGTTGCAGACATCTTGAGCAGATTTCAGATGGAGGACTACAGGCCTATGTCTACACCTATGGTCACCAACTGGAAGAAGCTTAGCGCTTCAGATTTTGTTTTGGTGGATGTTATAGGATACAAGAAATTGATCGAGTCATTGATGTATCTGGTCAACACTATACCAAATATTTGTTTTGTCGTGAACACTCTCAGCCAGTTTATGGTGGAGTCGAGGAGTGTTCACTAGATTGGGGAAAAACATATTTTGAGGTACATTGCAAGTTTATTGGATAATGGTATGGACTATGTGATGTAGGAGCATGGCTCCAACTCATCATGCACGTCAACAACTAGCACACCAGCGCACTTGGAGGGAACGGATCCCAAAGAAGGACGTGCCAGTCATCCCAATTTTGAGTTTAAATCTCAATATTTAATGAAATTTAATGTAATTAAATGTTGAGGCTCAAGGAAAGTCAAGCCCCTATATTTGTACAAGTTGAGGGTAGAGTAACCTTTAATGGATGAAATTTAGGTGGATCTAGATCCGATTTAGACTAGATGTTTATTTATTGTAATAAAGCCTTAGTGGTAGGACGCTTAAATGCGAAATGATAGCAATAGAATAATCTGGAGGGAAGGCTCGAAAATCCCCTCATGTATAAATCAATGTAATGTAAGCCAAGTAGTGGTTGTTAGTCGGTTGTTGGCAGTTAGAAGAAGAGAGGAGAAAGGGTTGAAGACTCTGTTGCAGTCCAGCTTTGTACACATTGTAATTAGCATTCAGATTTTAATACAAAGAGCAGAATTCCTTGTTTTATGATTTACTGTGTGTATGTTTCATTAGTTTTCTGAATGTGTCTGAATGTTTTCTGTATATGTGTTTATGAATGCCATGGGTGTTTAAGAGGTTCCCTTTGCAGGAATAGATAGATTTCTCTATCAGTGTGAGTTTCTGAGTGTTCTGGTCTCTTAAAGCTAGTGCAAGGAGTGCACACTAGAGTTGTTGAAAAACTTTGTGAAGCCATTGGTTAGAGAGGGACACGTGGAGTGTGGATCGTGACTCCTCGTCACTTCGGAGTTCGGGGACCCGGAAACTTGTGTGTGTGCACATCTCAGAACTCGCGAAGCCCAGAGTCTCGGAGTCGATCTCAGTCGTCGGTTGTAGACAGAACGTGGATCGTTGATTGAGACCCCTTTGCGAGTTCGCCAGTTCGACGCTCCGTGAGAATGGCACGTTGGAACAGATAGGACCTTCGAAGCCCGAAGTCCCGAAGTCATTCCATGTCGTGGATTTCATCGGGTCCTATGGACCATTGATCTTTGTTTTTGTTCGATGCTCCGCCACTTCGTCATTCAGGAGGAACACAGAGTAACTTTGTTGAGACCCCTGAAGCACGGGAGCTCCGAAGTCCCGAATTCTTCGAAAACTTGAGATTTAGCCCAAGGTTTTGGGCCCACGGTCTCTTGTAAGTCTTTTCTTGGCTTAGGGACCCCTGAAAAGCAGGATTTGCACTCGAGAAAGAAGGTTTAAGGCAGGTATGTTTGATTTTGAGGGCTCAACAAGAGCCTACGAGCTGATCCAGCACCCAAATTTGATCGATCCTAGACCGGGAGGTCGCAAAAACCCTAGGGAGTGGGTGGGGGTTTGCATCAAGTGGTATCAAAGCCTAGAAAGATATTTGTCTGATACCATCAAGTGGTATCAGAGCCCAAATAAGTTTTTGTCTGATACCATCAAGTGGTATCAGGAGTTGATTTTTGTTTGTAGACAACAGGCAAAGGAGAAGAAGACAGAGTGTTGATGCTCTGTGTGCGAAGAACTGTTTGCAAGAGTGCAGTAGACAGTAGACAGTCGGGTGGGATGAAAGAGAAGAACCAGTTGCATTCTTGAAGAAAAGGAGAACTTGTGGAGCTCTTGAGGTCAGCAATTGGAGTACAACAGCCAGAGGACAAGGAGTGCTCAGGAGATGGAGCGAGCGAAAGGTGTGCTCCTACACTCAACGAGAGTGTAAAATCTCATAGAAGGTTCCAACAGGTGAACCAAGGGGCTAAGCAAGGAGAAGCTTGGCAGAGGCTGACTGTAGCTCACAACGAGCAAGTGGAAGCTCACAGACTTGTCAGGAGGGTAGGCAGAAGGGGAATATGGCTATTGAAGGCCAGAGGCAAGGTCCAAGAGAAGACTGCAAGCAGATGAGCCAAGAGGAGATGGACAAAGAGCTCAATGAGACCAGAGCGGAGCTCGACAAGTTGATGTTGAGGATGCAACAAGAAGCGCGAGGAAGTTGGAGGTATGAGTGGCCCATGAAGAAGAAAGCTAAGTGGCTTATCCAACAATTGGTTGCCAGAAGGAAGAAGCAGATGTTGAAGAGCTGGCTGAGGCAAGTGGAAAACCCCAATGACACAGAGGAGATGGTTTGCGTTTGTGAACCAAAAATTGGAGAGAGCCACGATGAGGAGGAAAAGAGATCAGCTAGATATCTCGCAGATTGCCAGGAGGGCAATGAGAAGAGATCGGTCGAAGATCTCGCAGACTACCAGGAGGGCAAAAAAAAAAATTCAGGTTGCCAAGTGGGCAAGGGAGATGAGAGGAGACTGTTTGAAAATCTCAAGAACTCAGAGAGGAGTTCAGATCAGCAAGGAGTGCTGACAGAAGAGTAGGAAGAAGAGGCAGGAGAGAAGCCTCATCAGCATGAAGATTCATGTGGGGTTGGAGATCATGTGAATGAAGATGATGAGAAGTTAAATACTTCAACTCTCAAGGAGGAGGATCAGAGGTGCATTCTGAACATTGGGGGAATCAGAATATTCCTGCCAGGCATCCCAGTAGAGGTCAGCACGTGTGTTGCATGTGAAGAGATGATGCAGGAAGCATCTGAGGAAGAGGCCATGGGGCCAAAAGTTTTTAAAATTAACAGTGCATGTATTTTAGGTGTAAGAGAAGATAGACATCCAGTACAAACTGTCGTGGAGGAGGAGGAGCAGATATCCAAATCTGCCCGAGAGATGAAAGAAGAGGAGCATTCAAATAAAATGCTCACTCAGTGGGAGAAGGAGTTAAAGTTGTTGGAGGATTGGTTAGACAATCTAGAAACAAAAGAAGACTGCGAGAAGGATGTGGCCATGAAGAGTGAAGAAAAATTCTAGCATGAGGAGCAGTTGGAAAACGCTGAACTTGTACCAGCAGAAGGAGATGACAGGAGAGCAGAGGAATTGGCAGAAATGAAACTGACAAAGGAGATGACCGAGCAGCAACTCAGTAGCATCGTTGTAGAAGTAGAACCTGTAGTAGAGTGGCAAGTCGATGCCACAGGAGGTGAAATCAACGTGGGAGATCGGGACGATCTACCCTTCGATCTGTACGAAGAAGTGGAAGCTCTGGGAGGAGGAGAAATAACCTAGAGAGGGCTCATCCAACAATTCAAGTTGGAGGTTGATGAAGGGAAGGAGATGCAGCAGAGTAGACTGCAAGAGAGGAGCCAACCCATGAATCAGTTGGACAAGGAGATAGAGGAGATAGGAAAGCTAATGCTAGAGTCAGCACAACAGACAGTCAGTAGTAGAGAGAGGTTGACCAGAGGAGAGCCTAGAACAACAACAGGACAGCAGTAGCAAAGTAGAGGAGCAGGAAGACAGCTCCAGAATGAAGTTTGGGACCCAAGAGGATATCAACATCAGCAGCAGGGAAGCCATGAGCAAGAGCTCATGATTTTTGTCAATGTGGGAGTATGATGCAGGAGCATCGCTCCAACTCATCATGCACGTCAGCAGCTAGCGCAACAACGCACTTGGAGGGAACGAATCCCAAAGAAGGACGCGTCAGGCATCCCAATTTTGAGTTTAAATCTCAATATTTAATGAAATTTAATGTAATTAAATGTTGAGGCTCAAGGAAAGTTGAGCCCCTGTATTTGTACAGGCTGAGGGTAGAGTCACCTTTAATGGATGGCATTTAGGTGGATCTAGATCCGATTCAGACTAGATGTTTATTTATTGTAATAAATCCTTAGTGGTAGGACGCTTAAATGCGAAATGATAGCACTAGAATAATCTGGAGGGAAGGCTCGAAAATCCCCTCATGTATAAATCAATGTAATGTAAGCCAAGTAGTGGTTGTTAGTCAGTTGTTGGAAGTTAGAAGAGGAGAGGAGAAAGTGTTCAAGACTATGTTGCAGTCCACCTTTGTACACAATGTAATTAGCATTCAGATTTTAATACAAAGAGTAGAACTCCCTATCTTATGATTTACCGTGTGTATGTCTCGTGAGTTTTCTGAATGTGTCTGAATGTTTTTTGTATATCTGTTTATGAAATCCATGGGTGTTTAAGAGGTTCCCTTTGCAGGAATAGATAGAGTTCTCTATCAGTGTGAGTTTCTGAGTGTTTTGGGCTCTTAAGGCTAGTGCAAAGAGTACCAGAGTTGTTGAAAAACTCTGTGAAGCCAGCGCAAGGAGTGCGCTAGAACTCTGTTTTGAGTTCAGGAAGAGCGTACCAGGTGGGCACACCAGAACAAGTCTCAAGCTCAGAAGAGACTGTGCAAGGGAGTGCACATCAGAGTTACTAAACACTCTAAGAGCGAGCGCAAGGAGTGCGCCTACACTTAGTAAAGTGTAAAAGCTCAGAAGGAATAGTGCAAAGAAAGGCACATTAGAGTTATTGAACACTCTGAGAGCGAGCGCAAGGAGTGTGCCTACACTTAGTAAAGTGTAAAAGCTCAAGATTCAAGGAGTAGGCTCTGCAAGGAGTGCATTGAGTAAGCGCAAGGAGTGCACCAGAGACAAGTGTTTCAAGTCTCAAAGCTCTAGAGGGAAGAGCGTGAGTGCCAGGAGGGCATGAGAAGTCGTTGAAAGAACAAAGGGTTGAGAGCCTTTGGAGTCCGAGCAATTTCAAGCTCAGAAGAAGGTAAGTGCAAAGTCCGCACAAAGAAAGCGCAAGCGGTGCGCAGGAAGATTTTCAAAAAATATTCAAGTTTGAAATCTTTTGAAGTTTCAGGAAAGCGGAAGGAGTGCACCAGAGGCCGAGTATTCCGAATGCCAAAGCTCAGGAGAAAGAGCATCTTGTTGCCAAGAGGGCGGAAGAATTCGTTGAAGGAAAAAGGGCCAAGTCCCTTTGAAAAACTTCGAAAGAGTTTAGAAAATCTCAGGAGGTGCAGCGCAAGCTGAGGCCTGGCAGTCGGTCTCGTAGAAGAAGGATCAAAGGCCAAGCCTTTGAAAAATCTCGACAAATCCTTCATTTGAAGGAAAGCGCAGCCATAGTAGAGGAGGAGCTACAACAGTCGTCGGATTTGTTGTTAGAAGAGATCTGGACCATCAGATCTAAAGTCCAGACTGGAGGAGGAGCGCACACGGAGGAGGTCAGATCCCAGTCATAGGATCGGAGCGCGAGGATCAACAATCGTCAGATCCAGGTGAGTAGCACAAGTTTTAACCCTCAGCGTCCTTCGGACTTCGCAAGTTCGGAGGTTTTTCGTGTTTGGACGCAGAGGAGATAAGTCTCCCGAAGTCAAGGAGCCCGAAGTGTGTTTGAGCCGTCATATGTGAGGCCACGTGTCAACAGATTGAGCGTGGTCCGAAAGTTCGGTTATCTAGTAAAGTTGAGGTGTAGGCATAGGAGCATGCAAGATTCCCGAAGTCCCGGGGATCTGAAGTGAATCTGGACCGTTCGTCTGAGAGGACACATGCCGTGGAGTGTTCAAGACTCCCGAAGCTCCGAAGAGTGGAGTAAATCCCAGCCATTAACAGGAGAGGACACATGGCACCAGATCTCGTGGTCGGAGACTTAGTGCTTCAGAAGACTGTTGGTGAAATTTTATTTGATTCGAGTCTCCTGAAGTCCTAAAGGTCGAAGTTAATCTTGGTCGTTGGTTGGAGAGGGACACGTGAAGCATGGATCGCGACTCCTAGTCACTTCAAAGTTCGGCGATCCAGAGACTTGTGTGTGTGCACATCTCAAAACTCTCGAAGCCCGGAGTCCCGGAGTTGATCTCAGTCGTCGATCGTAGACAAAACGTGGACCGTTGATTGAGACCCCTTCATGAGTTCGCCAATTTGACGCTCCGGGAGAATAGCACGTTGGAACGGATAGGACCGTCGAAGCCTGAAGTCATTCCCCGTCGTGGATTTCAACGGGTCCTATGGACTGTTGATCTTTGTTGTTGTTCGACGCTCCGCCACTTCGGCATTCAGGAGGAAGGCAATGTAACTTTGTTGAGACTTTCAAAGCCCGGGAGATCCGAAGTCCCGAATTCTTCAGAAACTTGAGATTTAGCCTAAGGTTTTGGGCCTGCAGTCCCTTGTAAGTCTTTTCTTGGCTTAGGGACCCCTGAAAAGCAGGATTTGCACTCGGGAAAGAAGTTTTAAGACCTATGTGTTTGATTTTGAGGGCTCGGTAGGAGCCTGCGACCTGATCCATCTCCTAAATTTGATCAATCCTAGACCGGGAGGTCGCGCAGAGCCCAAGGAGTGGGTGGGGGTTTGCATCACTATGTTAGAGGGGATGGAGTGTGTTTGGTTGGCTACACAGACTCGAACTAGGTAGGATTTTCTACTGACGGGCAGAACACCACTGGGTAGAATTTTCTACTAAAAGGCATAACAGAACAAAAGTTAGTCGCTTTGAGTTCAGTCGAGGCAGAGTACATGGCAACCAATCAGGCCAGTTGTGAGGCCATTTAGCTTTGTAAGTTGTTGGTTGGTTTATTTGGTCAGGAGTTGCCTCCAACAGTTATTCACTGTGATAATCAAAGTTGTATCAAACTCTCTGAGAATCCAGTATTTCATGACAGGTCGAAGCATATTAAGATCAGGTATCACTTCATCAGAGATTGGGTTCAGCGTGGGGCAATTCAGCTTCAGTATATCTCGACTGATGAGCAGGTGGAAAACATTCTCACCAAGGCCTTGCCAAGGGGCAAGCATGTCTACTTCAGAGACAAGATGGGCTTGATGAGAAACACTTTCCTCGATAAGAGGGAGTGTTGAGGTTTGTGGTACCTTGGGAAGTGGTCCCCTTGTAGTTGTCTCTCTAACCACAAGAGGGAATTGATTAGACCCTTGTACTTTACTTTTTATTCTAATTTCACTTTGACTTAGGAGATTTAAGTCAAAAGTGAAATTCTCTCATTTTAGGCAAAAGTGACAATTAATTCACTTTGTGGGTGAATTAAAGGACATGAGGCAAACTTAAGGAACTTAAACAAAACTAGGTTTCTAAGTGAGATACTTGTGAGACTCACCCATTGATTAGAGATGGCAAGAGATGATCTTGGCCATCAATCTCTAGGTTTGGCCTAAGGATTGCTAAAGAGGGGACAAGAGAGGCATCATTCTTTTTTTGTTCACTTGGAGAGTTTGGAGAGGAGCAAAGGGATGAGAATGAAGAAATATAACTAAGAATAATTAAATATGTCCTGACCAAAACTAAATTCAGTGTCTCCTTAATACTTATGGCAGCCACACCATTAAAATACAGAATTAGAAAAATGACATCAAAACAGAGAAATCTTATTTATAATAACCCTATGCATACAAGGATTTTGCCCCACTTGGATTTGCATGGACCGTACCACCTGTACGGGTCCGTATGCTCACTGGTAGCACTTAGGAGAACATATAAAAAAATTGTTGTAGCAATGATGCCCGATTCTTGCTTGTATTCTTCCAAAAATATTGATAAACAAAGTGTGCAGGCTACACTCAGACCGGACCTAGGTAAGAGTTCCTTTCTCAACTGGGTGAAGGTACATTTCATACGTTGTCCGTATAGCCCAGTCAGATTCCTCTTCCTGAAGGTTGTTTGTTGCTTCTGTTTAACTATGCTCCTGGCACGACCTTGTTGTCTCTTCACAGTCTCCTCTTTGATTATATAGACTCGTCCCAGTCTATATTCCATCCCTACTCAGCCTCTCCTTTCACTATGCTTGCTTGTTGATCCTGACTGCCTCTTTTTTTTCTGCATAGTAAGACCCTTCTTGGACTATACCTCAGCCCTTTCTCGACCTCTCCTCATTGGATTTACTACTGGCCCTAACTCAGCCCTTTACACCTTGACTGGATTGGATGTCGGCCCTAGCTCGTCCCCCTTTGCAAAATTCTTCTATCTTAACCCTCGACCTCCCTTGGAAGCGCCTACTTACCTAGTCGACCAACTTCTCTTCTTGAGGTAATGAGAGAATGGGCTTGCTAGGTTATTTGTAACCCTAGCCCTTCCCTCGTGTAATCTAGACCCTAGGATCTTCTCATCAAAATCTTGATCCAAGGGTGGGGACTTAATCTCAAGTTGACTTGAGTGGTCCCCACCATTATGATGTTTTCTAGTCATAAATTGGGCCTCTTCCACATTACTAGACATCCCTAATGTGGAAGAACCTTCTCGAGCTACAAATTCTAACACTCCCTCTTAACAAGGGAGGTTCTGCCATTGGAGCTACCGCCTCCATGATCAACATCTTGAGTTGTTGTTGCTCCCTCTGCATCTAGAAATCCTTCTCTATCTAGATCTGGATGTCCTGCACTGAAACTACCAGCTACTCCCTCTGGATTGGAGCCACTTGCTCCTTTTGTACGTGTGACCAACTCCCAGTGTCCACAAACTAGGCCTCGGACCTTCTTCTAGGCTACGACCCACTCTTTGCATCCACAATCCTTTCGTTCTTCCACTGCCAATGTTTCCACAGCCTTACTGGCTGTAGGGAGAGGGTTTGAGCCCTCTTGGTTCTTCTCAACCCTCCTTGTTGTCTTGTTGTTCAACAAAATAGGCCTATAGGCCTTCCAATATTCCCTTACACAAGGCTCCACACAAGCTGCAAAAAAACTCCATGCAGACCCCTGCTATACTGCCCTGCAACTTCCTTCAAACCAACGACTAAAGTTCGCCAAAAAAATAAAAAAACAGGTTCGTTCCCTGCCTAACTCGACCCTGCTATAGTCCTGTATTTCTGCCACAGGTTGTAGGTTTAGCCTGCCTCAGGCCGCAGGTCTACCCCTGCAACAACCACTTACACACAGCCTTAAAAACGCAAGCCCTCTCGACCTTAATCTGCTCCTTTTCATAGGTCTGTCCACCTCCAAAGAAGCTGCACAGTTTGGTCTTCAAGTTGGCTACTCCAAAATGTTAAGGCCCTACTCGACCCTCTCCATCACCAACAAATCGTTGGACTGAGGCCACCACAACCTATCTCCAAGCTCTCTCTAAACAAATCGACCCTGCACGGTCGTTTTCTTCCTCCTTCAGCTTAGATGGTGCGACCTTCCTCTAGATCTTCTTCTTTCCTTGTCTCTGCAAACACAAGGCTTCGACACTTCTTTTGGGGCTGTCAGACCCTAGCTCTCATACCATGAAGAAATATAACTGAGAATAATTAAATATGTCCTCACTAAAACTAAATTCAGTGTCTCCTTAATACTTATGACAACCACACCATTAAAATGCAGAATCAGAAAAATGACATCAAAACAAAGTAATCTTGTTTATAATAACCCTATGCATACAAGGCTTTCGCCCAACTTAGATTTGCATGGACCGTACCACCTGTACAGATTCATATGCTCACCGGTAGCACTTAGGCGAACATATAACAAAACTGTGGTAGCAATGTTGCCCGATTCTTGCTTGTATTCATCCAAAAATACTGATAAAAACAGTGTGCAAGCTATACTTAGACCTGGGTAACAGTTCCTTTCTCAACTGGGTGATGGTACAACTCGTACATTGTCCGTACAGCGCGTACAGATTCCTCTTCCTGAAGATTGTTTGCTACTTCTGCTTAACTATGGTCCTGGATCGACCTTGTTGTCTCTTCACAGTCTCCTCTTTGATTAGATAGACCCATCTTGGTCTATATTCCAGCCATACTCTACCTCTCCTTTCACTATGCTTGCTTGTTGATCTCGACTACCTCTTTTTTTTCTGCACGGTAAGACCCTTCTTGGTCTATACCTTAGCCCTTTCTCGGCCTCTCCTTATTGGATTTACTATTGGCCTTGACTCGGCCCTTTACTCTTTGACTAGAATGGATGCTGGCCCTAGCTCGCCCCCCTTTGCAGACTTCTTCTATCTTGACCCTAGACCTCCCTTGGAAGCGCCTACTTACCTAGTCGACCAGCTTCTCTTCTTGAGGTGATGACAAAATGGGCTTGCTAGGTTATTTGTAACCCTATCCCTTTCCTCGTGCAATCTAGACCCTAGGATCTTCTCATCAAAATCTTGATCCAAGGGTGGGGACTTAATCTCAAGTTGACTTGAGTGGTCCCCACCATTATGATGTTGTCTGGTCATAAGTTGGGCCTCTTCCACATTACTAGACACCCCTAATGTGGAAGAACCTGCCCGAGCTACAAATTCTAACAGAGAATGGAAGCATTAGGTGAGGCTAGCTTGGGCACCTTCATTCATGGAAGGTGCAAGGAGGCTTGGGGCTTCATTTATTTGTGGTGTGTGTTCATGCTTGGTGGAGGGTGCACTTGAGGAGGAGGGAGCAAGCTTGTAGTCACATGTTGGAGTGAGGCTTTTGCAGATCTGATTGGCAAGGGTTTGAGGCAGCATACAAGAGGCAAGTTGTGTGCAAGGGTTTCTAAAACAGCCAAGAAAAGGTCAATGGCACACTAGTCACTTAGCTTGGTCAAGGAAGGGGAAGGGCGCACATCTTGGGTGCATTCTTCAAGGAGCTTGCTTGCATAGCTTGAGAGGAGCTTGCAAAGTGTACAGGTTCCATTGTATTTACGTCCTTGTTGTATTCCATGCTTGAGACACTTCATATGTATACATATATTATAAATTGGTTTTCCCCACGGGGGTTTTGTCCAGGGTCATGTTCACCAAAAATTACACTTGTTCATTTTTCATGTATGCTTAGTTGTATATCAGCAATAGGAGCTTGTAAAGATCCTAGAGAAGTGTTATTTGTTTTATGGTATTTGCATGTGCTAACATCAGTTCTAAAACCACTTGCAAGGGCACCATAAAAGAGCACTTAACCATCAGTTGGAAAGGAGTTTTTTTGGCAGAAATTTCAGACCTGTTTGCTGTCCTAAAACAGCAGCAAGGACAGCTTTGATATAGTAAACTTAGAGCCCAACAATAGGTCGCAAGATAGGCTTGTTGGGCAGCCTTCTAGTTCCTCAAAAATCTACACTAAGGACAGTAGGGCTCCGGTATATCAGCATTGAACACTGGATGCATTCCCAAGTAAGGTGGTCGATCAAGTTGGAAAACATTATTACCCATTGGTTTGACAAGAAAGTAAGTATCATATCATAGTGGCTTGATCTTCCAATGTAAACTCTTAAACATGTCTTTTTGCAACTATAACCAAACTCGGTCACCTACTTGAAAACACTGAGGCACTCGATGTGCATCATGTCTTTGTTTGTACTTGTGTTTTCGGTGTTGTAAGATACACTAGACTTGTCGGATGAAGATTGCAGCGCTATCTTATTGTGTACATTCTGAGTAGACGATGTTTCACATTGTAGGAATGAGAAATCTATAAGGTTGGATGGTTTGAAACAAAAACAACCCCGAAAAGGGCTATGCTCAGTGGAGCTATGCTAGGATTTTTTATAAGCATGTTGTATGAAAGGTATGTTTTCATCCCATGTACGAGAATGTGATGATTATATATGCACAAGAAATGAACTAAGGTTCAACTGACAACTTCTGTTTGGCCATCAATCTAAGGGTGGAAAGTGGTAGACTGCTTGAATTTAGTCTCAAGCATCGACAACAAAGCATTTAAAAAATGATAGAAAAATCTAGAATCTTGATTAGACATTGTGTAAGTGTCAGCACAAATTTACACACTTACATGAATGTGAATAAATTATGAATGAGCAAGCTAGAAATACATACAACTCTAGGAGAAGATCTCCTAATGCCACTGGCAAAAACTCATGTCCGTTTGGGCTGGTGTGTGCCAAACTCAGGGGGGTTTCCCTAGCATTTTGTATCTGTTTTCTTCCCTGTAAATATGCAAAATAAACCCCGAAAATATGCACACAAGATGATCTTTGGCTAGTGATTAAGCAACCAAAGGGGTAAGTTGTATCATTTTTAAATTGAAGTGAAAGAATTCCCTGCAAGGTTAGATTTGAGAAATATTGAAAAAAGAAAAAGAGAAAGTGTTATTAGAAGGTTGAATGCACCACAATAATAGGTTGAGAACTTTTAAACAATGCATAAATTTCAAACACAATACCAACAATCTTCGAAAGCTTGATACGAGCGTAACAAAGTTTTATTCCTGCGCTTGCCAAAAGGCTGGTTGCACCATAGAAAACACGTACAAGAAATGGTATAGTGATGACCCCTACACAAAGAGAATAGAAGCTGGAGAATAGAAGAGAGAGAGAGAATGAGAGAGTTTGTTGTTTCTGTTGAAGAAATTGACCAAGAACCAATGTAGAAACCCTCAATATATAGGAGAATGAGGGTGCATATCCCAACAATAGCTCATCCTCAAGCAATGCACACTAGATGAAAGAGTGGAGTGAGATAACCATGCGCTCATGTGTAACTGACGAGATGATAGTCATAACTCATGTGGACGCTCTAAGCTAACTGAAGCTTACTAAGGAAGGGGGATATCTGCATTAAAGGAGTGATATGTCATAAAATAGGGATAATACACATGAAGAATAAGGGATAATGCGCATGAGTGTAGGAAGGAAATATGTGCACATGTGAAAGGGAAGGTGCATGGGAAGAGGGAGTAATGCATAAGGGAAATATAGGGAATTGCACTAAGAAATAGGGAGAGAACACGTGGAATTAGGGAATTAGCGCAAGAGTAATAGGGGAATGCGCTAGGAAATAGGGAGCAGGGTGAGAGAAGAAGGGAGAGTGCGCTAGGAAATAGGAAGAGGGAAGAGAATAAGGATAATATGCGCTAAGAAATAGGGAGATATGCACATGGGAAGGAGAAGTATGGGAGAGGGAGTGAAGTAGGAGGGATAAGGAGTTGAGTGGAAGAAGTGAAAATAACTCTTTAGTTAACTCGAGCTTGCCAACTATCCATGCCAACCAAACACCAACTCATCTCAACCAGAGAGATACATTACATGTCCTTGAGCAAAGTGCCTAATATCCTCATGCATGTATGTGCCATATGTCACATTCTAAAGCTGCCAAATGTCAGAATCTGGACCTGCCACATGTCACCCTACATGGCGACCACACTTGCTAATAATAGCCCTGCTAAAAATGGACATGCTAAAAATAGCAGTCCAACCAAAAAAATATGAAAAGACCAAATATGTTCGAGACTGCTAGGAGAACCATGCCAAATATTGTACGCCTAAAAATAGGCACTGCTAAAAATAGAAATTCCTCGCATGGCAATGAAAATAGGCTCATCGGATTCGATTTTCTACAAGAAACCCGAATATGTACTCGGAATCGTCATTGAACTTTGGATACACACATAGGTTAACCAAGAGTACTTCAGATCTAAGGCAACCCATTTTCCACACTGTGCTTAGTGACCATAAGACCATAGGAGTGTATAGAGGATAATTTGTTTCTCACTGCGATAATAGCTATCCTCAATACTGTTAATGTTTTATGCCATTATTATAGTTCTTTGCATTTCAATAGATAAGAACAATATAAGAACAAGATCACTGAGAAATACACATTCACAAGAGACACAGCATTTATCTTGGGAAACCCTCTAGGGGAAGAAAACCCAGTAAAAACTTCCTTATCATAAATTGCCAATACAATGTCAAGAGAGAACTCAAACCAATACAGAAAGTCCTCTCCAAGAGATGCGCCACTCTTCTCCTTTTCTCTCACTGGTAAGTTGCAGCTTGCCTCTTAAGAATGAGCAAGTGAGTTGTGTGTCAAAGTGAGGTGTTGGCCTCTCTATATATACAAGTCTGGCACGTGTGAAGGGTCTTCATCGGCGGGGCCAACCTCTCACACTGGATGGGTAAACCCACCTTTAATTTAATTCTGGGTCTCAATAATAACTGCTGGGGCCGACTTCTTATTCTACCTATTACAATTGTCTGTTGACCAATCCGCAAAAGGGGATTTGGTCCTAATACAATTACCGACATGATTAATCCACAACGGGGATTAATCCTATGAATAAAATAACAATAATAAGAAGAATACTCTTCGCAGTTACATTATTTCAACATGGTGAACCAACATCAATAATAATAAGAATAATTTTCAGCTTACATTATTTCAACACCCCCAACAAGAAGGGTATTCCTTCATCGCATCGTATGAAGAGAGGTCCTGCGATCATCGCTGGCATCGAGGACAAGATTACCAATATCATCTTGAAACATTGGCTACATATTTACGAGTCATCCCAAGTTTTCATCGGCATCATCATCATTCTCGAAGAATGCTATCATTCCGTGATCAAATATGTACCGTAAGAAAAAATGATATTCCCACCGTTAATTAGGGTCGGGACATCACGGGCACTACATTGGCCTCACCGTCACAACCTAAGCCGGTAGCTCGTCGGGCCACATCTTGTTTTATTCAACAACCAGTCGGCAAGGTATATACATATCATCTTGCTTCACGCCTAACAACTGGGTCAGAAACAAGGAATATCATCATCTCGCTTTACAACTAACAACAAGGTCAGAAGAAAAGAACACATCATCTTGCTTTACATCTAAATCAAATCCAGGTCGGCAAAGAACACACAAACGCCAGCGCTTTACTGCCCAATAGCAAGGTCGGTACGACTCATCTCTGTTTACGCCCAACAACGGTATCGTAAGCAAGGAACACATCAACATCTCGCCACGCCTAACAACGCAGGCTCGCCAGCGAACACATCAACATCTCGCTTAGGGTCTAACAACGAGGGCTCTTTAAGCGCAGGAATCATTCTGCGTTTTTGCCCAACAACCAGGTCAAGGTTGAATACAATAACGCCACAGTTTCTACCAACAACAGGTCGGCATGACTCCGTTTAATGCTTCCAACAACGCAGGTCATAAGGAACACAACCGGCCATGTTTCACGCCCAACAGAGGGTCGGCTACGACTCATCTTGGTTTTACGCCCAACGAAAATGGGCTAGTGAACACACGCGATCATGTTTTACGCCTAACAAATGAGGGGTCGGCGACGACCCATCCTGTTTTATGCCCAACAACAGGTCAAGCAAGCGAATAAATATATACTCCCCTCGTGGAAGGTCGTTTTCGACTATACCAAGCTTATCTCCGAAGTGTTCAAACTTTACACTTTTGAGATAAGCTTGGTAAACACATCGAAAACCTGTTCATCCATTCCACGTACTAGAGCTTCAAGGCCCTCTCCTCAAGCACTACGTCGGATGAAATGATAGCTGATCTCTGTGTGCTTCAACCCCGGCCATGGAATATAGGATTCTCACATCTTTATGCATCTTTGGTTGTTACATAGAATCGTGGTTGCTCTCTTCTCCAAGTCAAATAGGCTGCCAACAACTTTTGAAATACAGGCTTCGGCAGCCTAGTAGAATACGCGTAATGTACTCGCCTTAATCGTGCTAAGAACACATCGATTGCTTCCTCATCGCCATTTATATCATGGTCGATCCCAAACCCAAATAGCATCCGGTGCTTTTCCGCCGCCAACGCTTCCTCGCCCCAATCAGACGTGATATCCACTCAATGTGAAGTCGATCTCCATCATAGCAGGTGACCATAATCCATTGTACCTTTTAAGGTACCCTCATCACATGTTTCGGTGCCTAATTAGGTGAATACGCCCGGTTCTACCGTAAACCGGACCTGTGTTCAATGCAAAACGTGATGTTTGGTCTAGTTCGCCGTACACGTACCATCCAATAACTGTCTCAGACAAAGGTGGCATCTATCAAGTCCGGGATGAAGTATCGACTCAAAGAAATGTTCTCGCTTTCCATGGGTGTATTCATGATCTGATCAGTACGTCGACCCTTTAAGATTTTCGACCGTGTACTTCCCTTTGGTTAAGGAAGAAGATCTTTTCTGACTGCCATACCCTCAAGACCTAGGGAAATAATGCATTAGGCCAAGGTATTTCATTTGTACCTCCTGCAAGTCTCTTTTACATTCAACATGAGCTTTTCTTTCTCCAATTAAGAATAGTCATCCACATATAGTGGTAAGATTACTAGTTCATTATCCATGATTTTGAAGTAGTGATTTGAGTCTACTTTTAATTTTGGTAAAGCCCAATCTTGTCAAGAAACTGTATATACGACCATACCTACTGAGCTTGCTTCAATCAGATAAGGTTTTAATTCCACATGAGACTTCCTTGCCTTCAACCCTCAAATCCGGGAGGTTGCTCTATATACACTTCCCTTCAAGGACCCCATTAAAGAAAGTTATTCTCACATCCATCTCTGCGCCTTCCACTTCATCTTAGCTCTAAGAGCTATGATGGTCCGGATCAAAGTGTATCCGGGTTGGCTGTGAGCAAATGTCTCTTCATACTCAATGCCTTCCTCCTGGAAAATCCACGAGCCACAATCTTGCTTTATATTTCAATACTTCCATCAACAAGATGTTTTATCTTGAATAGCCATATTGATGATACCACATCTACATTTTGTCCTGAAACCATTTCCCATACATCGCTCTTATTATGGATTTGCATTCGCCGAAAGTATCCCATCCCTTCTTTTGAATGGTTTCTTCAAAGCATGTGGTTCTTCATCGTATAGATTGCACATCAAAGCCGTAACTTGAGAATGGCTTTGGTCTTTCACTCCACCTCGTGGTTCCTTCGAACACCATACTTCTCTCCATCTTGAATAATCTCTTGCCCAAGCAGTTTCTTTTTATGGGAGAAGGTCATTTGAGGAAAGTTCTTGAACTTCTATTATATCATGGTCTTCGAGAAGTTCCTCATCGGGGGAAGCTACGACTTCCCCTGTGTTCTTCTGCAGTTCTGGAACTTCCCTCACGGATTCTGTAGTCCCGGGATTTTACAAGTTCCTCTTCATACATTTCTTCAAGTCGGCATCTTCATTTCTTAAGTGCTATTTTCAATGTCACGCCCCCGCTGGATTTCAATATGGTAAAGGACTGCATGTAGATTCTAAGGCCTTGGATACCTCACAACATCCAACAAATATTCTCTTCTTCCTCGAGGTTCCAGCCTGTTTTTCTCTTTCTAGATATGAATAAACACCGGACAGCCAAATATTTTGAGATGGCTACCTCCGGCTTCTTTCCTATGAACATTTCTTCTAGGGTCTTGAACCCAGTGCACTATGGAATAACTGCTCGCACATAAACAAATGCCATTGTTGCTTCTACCATAAGCACATAGGAAGATCCCCGACGGAATCCTTGTCTTTATAGTTTCCATAATTGTTTTGTTCTTCATTTCGCCTACACTGTTTTGTTGGGATCTTGATCCCAACATCTTGGTGTGGAGCATTCACTTAACTTTGAGGTATATTCTCCATTATCCTGACCAGTATCTTAATCTTCCCTATAGAAAGGTTCTCTATCAAGGCTTTGAATCTTTGAATTTAATAACACTTCAAATATATCGAGGTCTTTACGAGAATAATCATTAATGAATGATATATATATACATACCATTAATGGAGGATGATGGCATTGGCCACACACACCAATGGATGAGTTCCAAAGTGATTCTTCGCTTATCGGGCCCCTCTCTTTGGAAAAGGGTTCTGATATTCTTCCCTTGCACACATCCATTGCATATGCCTCTTGATCAACCTTGAGTTCGTAAACTTGTGATAGCTTTGCATATGTATGGTAGCCTTTGTAGTTGATGTGAGCTTAATCTTCTTGAGTTCACATGGATTCTTTCAATAGCATGGGTCATGGCAAATTCTGAGTAGCCCTTTAGCTTATACAAGCCAAATTATTCTTTTCCAATGATGATTACTATAGCCTCCTCAGGGTTATCACATGTGAACTGAAACAAGGTCAACAAAACAACAAAGAATAAGACCTCTCGATAATATAGCAATAGTAATTTAACAATCATCACAGTAGGTTCTTTAGAGCTATCACTTATAATTTATCCGAAGCAAAGATTAAAGGTAAGGAATACACAAGCAAACAGGTCAACATTCTCCTAGTGTTGTGACCAAGCATTCTTCCATGGAAATCGAACTAACACCCCAGGTTTCTCCTAGAGGAGGTGTGCTAGTCATATCGTGCAAAGTATTTACCCCTATTTCACATGCTATCAAGTATACAATTTTACGACGCATTGCCATCTCAATTGGGAAAGCCAATGCCTTGTCATGTGTACCTTGAATCTTGATTAATCAAACCCGAGCCATCCTTGGTTCCTCAAGAGTGAAGTGCTTTCTCAGATAATAACTTATTTATTAGGTTAGAGTATAAGCTCCATGATCAACTTTTAATTCTTCATTACTTGATCATAGCTTCAAATATGCAACACCCATCAAGCATAATTTCATAACAAATAGATGCATGTGGCTTAGAATAATCACACCTCGTTACATCATTCCTTCAATGTGTTTTGGATCTTGAGATCTTTTGGATGTATGGCAAGAGATCCCTCTCCTGTAAATACTCTTTAGTGTTTAACCATTAAACATATGAGTACATACATCTGATGACATTTGCGTGTAGTGGCTTCATTTGGTAGCAACAATAATCATTACCAAAACTTCAAGTGGTGATTTGAATCGGTTCTGGCCTACAGTAACTACAAATCGGTAATCGGCAACCTGTTCTCGACCTAACCTGAACTTCTAGGATTTTATGAGGAAACCCTAATTTTTCAAACTTAATATTTGTAACTCGCATCCTGTGATAGATGCTGAGTCGAGGTATGAAGTTACCGGGTGTAGTCTAATTTCTAAAATCCAACTTTACTCCCCAAAAATCTGATTTTAAGTGGATTTCTGACTGTGCTTCTCGATTTTCCGGGTACTCTGGTACTGGTTTTCCTCTGTTTTCTAGTGACTTCTAGGAAACTAGGGTTTCACCCTCCGAGATCTAGCCCCCAAAGGTGCACTCTAAGTGCCAAAATGATCCTTGGGAGGCTTAACTTTCTAGGTGGTTTTCGGGCTGAAAAGCTTCACCAATAAAAGCCCCAATTTTCATGTCCCATCAATGACGTTTTTCTTCATAAATATGCTTCCTTCAAGCTGGCTCGAAGTACCATGTTAATGTTTTATGCCAATATTATAGTTCTTTGCATTTCAATAGATAAGAACAATATAAGAACAAGATCACCTAGAACTGAGAAATACACATTCACAAGAGACACAACATTTATCCTGGGAAACCCTCTAGGGGAAGAAAACCCAGCAAAAACTTCCTTATCATAAATTGCCAATACAATGTCAAGAGATAACTCAAACCAATACAAAAATTCCTCTCCAAGAGATGCACCTCTCTTCTCCTTTTCTCTCACTGGTAAGTTGCAGCTTGCCTCTTAAGAATGAGCAAGTGAGTTGTGTGTCAAAGTGAGGCGCTGGCCTCTCTATATATACAAGTCTGGCACGTGTGAAGGGTCTTCACTGGCAGGGCCGACCTCTCACACTGGGTGGGTAAACCTACCTTTAATTTAATTATGGGTCTCAATAATAACTGTTGGGGCCGACTTCTTATTCTGCCTATTACAATTGTCTGTTGACCAATCCGCAAAAGGGGATTTGGTCCTAATACAATTACCGACATGATTAATCCACAATGGGGATTAATCCTATACATAAAATATCAATAATAATAAGAATACTCTTCGCAGTTACATTATTTCAACAAATACATAACATGGGTGCATAAAATATTACTACTAGGTTAATCAAAAAGTGTTTGTAGTGTTCCATGGCTTGTATTATATAGATTGTTTCACTATCTAGGCCATTTGAGCTTGTAATATTTTTTGCTATATTGTTTTTCTTTTCTGAGCTTGTCACTTTTGCTAGGTAGTTTTGGTTTTCCAAGTTAGGATTGATTATCTCTATGTATGGTCAGCAATGGTTTCTATATCTGCAGAGTCTCACTTTCTATTTAGGTTTATATATTTAAAGAGTACAAGAGTGTATAACATTTTGTGAATGAAGTGACTATAAGCTTGAATAAAAAGGAGAAAAATTAAAGAATAATGCTTTATATATTTTGGAAGAAAAAATTCTAATATACTCGGCATAAAACTAAATACATTTGACTTCTCCAATGTCCTTACCTCCCCCACATGAGGCGTTGAGCGCCATAAGTGGCGATTAATTCAGACAAAAGGAAGCATGTGTCATCATAGGGATAAGGCTTCCTCGACACACGGAAGAATGCACTCACTTTTACATAAACCTGCATTTACCAACATCTTAAATGTATAGTCAACTCTTATTATGTCATCTTCGTCCTCAATAGAAGCCCAAAGAAAAAAGGAACGAATTACTGTAGATCATGTTACTGTTAATGTGTTTACCAAGATCCATAAACAGTGTGTATAAAAATTACGTTAAAAAACATATGTAAGAATTGCTAAAGCTAGAAGATAGCATTAAAAGGCTTTTTAATTAGTCTACGAGATATTTCTTTGTCCTCCCAGTATCAAGTTTCTGTTTATATACGAAACTTAAAAGCATTACCAACAGACCTATTACATATCTACGCAACTAATCTATCTTTCCATATTTCTATAATTAATCTGCCGCCTTTTTCTCATCTATTATAGGGCTATGATAAAGTGCATACAATTATCTATATTTAGCAAGTGATAATATGCAAACAATAGTGATGAATCTTAAATGTTTAACAAGGTGATTATCACTGAGTACGAAAATACTTCTCCACTATAGATCTGCATTTGTTTCTTTAAACTAATGCTTTCACCTCCTAAAGATATATAGTATTATTCTTGTTTTTAATCCATGTATTCTAGAGTGATGGTCTTGACAAAATCATTCCCAATAAAATTCATTCAAAGCCCCTCGTTTTATGTTTGGCATTATAATTTCTTGCACAGTGCTCTATTTCTTTGACATATAATTCTTCCATGTAACTATCCTTTTAATAGTGCCCACAAGCAGTCTAAAACAGGGGTGCATCATGTCTCGTAAGATTTAGTTCACAAACGATGATTAAATAAAATTAAAAACTCACATTTTTCATGTGTAAATATTAAAGATAAAGCATAGTAGAGAAAATAAACGACACTGATTTAAATTAGCAAATTCATAGCTAGTATTATGATGTAGAGGAAGATACCTGAAAAGATTTTAGTATATTTCTTTAACATACAAATGGGATTAGATGGCACAAACATTGTTTTAAGAGATGAATATCAGGTTTATACACACAAGGATGGATAGAAAAATAGAAGAGATAGAAGATATACTTCATGTATTATTCTAAACTCCACAAGTTTCTTTACATAAACGAGAGATGAGAGAGAGAGGTTACATAACTTCTTTCTCGTACATTAAGTTAATAACACAATGCACTATCATTAAGTCAAGATAGCCTAAATAAAGAAAGTATTAAATGACCAATAAATAAATAATTACACTAACACTCTCCCTTAATGGTCATTATGGAAAATACAACAAGGTTATCCCTAAATTTGACATGGCTTAGTGAGAATGTTTGCAGTCTGCACTTGTGCGATACAATATTCTAGTTCAACTTCTTCATCTTCAACAAGTTGCCGAATGGAATGACAATGTACCTCTATATGTTTGGTGCGCTAATGAAAGATCGGATTTGCTAATTTTAGAACACCTTGATTATCACAAAAAAAGAGTTGTTGGCCTATTCTGTTTAATTAGTAAATCTGCAAGTATTCTCCTGCGCCAAACTAGCTCACATGCCCCTTTCACTGTTGCCATGTACTTTGCCTCGGTAGAAGAAAGTAAAACAACATGTTTTTTCTTGCTAACCCATGAAATTGCACCTGTTTCAACACATAGCTGGTTGTTGATTTTCGAATATCCACAGATCCTGCCGAATTGGAATCTGAATAGGCAACAAATTGAAGTTCTTCACTTTTTCCATATAATATTCCAAAATCTATTATACCTTTGACATATCACAAACACATTTTGTTGTCAAATGTTCCACTTTGGAATTTGTCATGAACCTAGATATGTACTTGACTGCAAAACTAAGATTAAGCCTGTTATCCCCCACTTTCAAGGATAACTAGGAGATCATGTCTCGAGGCCCACAGGTCCTAGACATGGACTACCGAGAGCATGATTGACTTCAGCATGGCCCTGAAGGGCCCACCCTTTTTCTCTTCCAGCTTCTTTATCCTGTCAGTAGTAGCAGCCTCCACCACCATCGGCTTGGTCTTGTGTTAGAGAGGGTTCATGCTTCATGAGGTAATTAGTTCAGGTATCATGGTATGTGTCACTTTGATCATCAAAACCATTGATTATATGCATCTGATTCCTTTTATTTCTAACAACTGCTTGGATCTTACACTTGCCCACTTGACCATGTTTTGGGGATTGACAGAATGTCCTAGTAAGCCTGTGTCTATTGGTTTTGGTTAGCCACTAGGGGTCATCTCTGAGAGGCCATCGTCCGCTCCCTTCACAGTTTCACTTTTCCATCTTATTTCCCGCTCACCTGTCCCAATCCACTTGTCCGGGCACTGGGTTGACCTATTTAGGGTAGCACCTTATCTAGTGGGAAGAAGGGGCTAAAGGCCCAGAAGATAAAAGCAAGCTGGTAAAAGTTAAAAGCTTAAGAATAAAACCTCAAGATGCTTCGCCCAGGAATCCCCGAGAAAGCAATAAAAGGATTCTCAACGAGAAACAAAAGGGACCCTAAAAATAATAAAACAAGACCTAACCAGAGGATAGGGGGTCTCATCATGAGCCAGCCTATTAGGTCCATGGGTACCTAGCAATATGACATTGGTTACCACGCCAGGGAAGTGACCTTTGGTTGCATGGCCAAGGGAAAGGGGGTCTCATCACGAGCCAACCTTCTCATTTCTGTGAAAGTATTTGTGGGTAACGCTGTCACCACTGGCCACCACACCAGGACAGTGTCCCCTGATTATCTCTTGAGCAAAAAAGAAAAGAAAAAAGCAATAAAAGATAAAATAACAAAAAAGAACAAAGGCATGAATGGGCTGGGAAAGAATTGCATCCATGACAGGTACAGCTCGCCTTCTACAAAGGCACCCACAGGTAACATCTTGCTTCCTTGACCTGCGTTGCACCCACCTACTTGGACATCCCTTGACCACTTCATCCACTTACATGACTTGGAAGAGGTCTCTTCCGGGAACTTCTCTTTATTCAATGGACACTAGCCCAATAGGATGCCTTGCCCTTTTCCCAGACTTGTATTGTAGGTTTGTGTAACATCTTTGAGCTATTGATTGATCTATCAGGGGTTTTATGCATATGTTTAATAATATTGATGATGAAATGTGATTGACATTG
>SNQJ01S0025279.1:31859-64027 GCA_010110895.2 Picea sitchensis
TTTAGCTTATATATAGCTCATTGCAAGAGTATTGTGTTGTTCGGGTGTAAACTCTTGCAAAGTCTCTTATGTAATTTCTTTTCCTATTTAATAAAAATGTGTGTCTGAGGACACTTATGTCATTATTGTGGTATCAGAGCCTTGGCCCAGGTTCAATTCCCTCGAGTTATGTCGGAGGGGGGGTGTTGGACTAACCACCACACCTCTCGTGAACTAGGGGTGTTGGACTAGCTGCCACACCTCTCATGGACTAACCGCCATGCTGGGAACATGGGACTAATTGCCCACTCAAGGTGATGTTGCTGATTTGGATGTTTACCAAAACCTGCGGGTTTTGGTGTAATGGAAAATCTTAACAATTTAGAGACGTCGAAATACGTATGTACCAAAAATCCACAAGATTCTCCAAAATGTATGTGATACTCCTTTTATCCCACTTTATTCCACATTTTTAATCACTCCAATTGGATATTCTAGTAAAAAAATATGCAACTTTCCAAAAAATAAAAACACACCTTTTAAAACTCTGATTTGAAGGCTATTCTGCTAGCCAATCTTTCTTCTACTGTAGCTCTAAAATTTCATCCCTTCTAAGCATAAAACTTCATCCTGAGGTATTCTAATGTGTCTTCTTTCCAAATCCACAGGTTAGACCAATATTGGATTCTCCAAGAGAATCTTATGATAACCTTCCCAAGATGTGATGATTTTTCCCATTTTCGGAGAGTGAACTTGTACGACCTACTGTGTGTCATTGTATTCACTTCAAAACTTGAAATTTGCACTAGTAAACCTTCAATACATACCATAATTAATGGAACATGTATCACTCAATTTGGATGTATGTAGATTCATATATAAATATTTTACCAAGAACACATGTTTTACATTGAAATCTGGATCAACTGAAAACCCTAATTTCCTCAGAGAATAACTTTCAGATTACATAGAATAAAGGGATGAAATTTTTACAAAAGATATGTCACTATTGATCCTCCTTCCTATTTATCCATTTTATAACCTTAAACCAATCCAAAACCAATTTGGAGAGAAAATACCAAGAAGACCTATTTCATACTAGTCTTAGGACGAGTCAAAAACCCTAACTTGAATAGAATGTATCTCAAAAAATATAATTAGCCAACATAGTAAATTTTGGCAGACATTATCTCTATATGTATCCTCTACCCCATATAAATTCCATATCCTGAAACCTTCCAGAAAAGAAAATTGTAGAAAAAATTACAAGAAGACTTGTTTTGAAGAAGCCAGTCTCGAGGACTGTCTAGCTCTGATACCAAATGTTAAGAAAAAAATATCAAAATAACATAAAAACCTCATAATAAGTACTCCATGCCTTGAAAAAGAGATAAATTCATATCATAATCCCTTTCGAGTGGGAAACATACTTATACATTACATGAATTCACAAATACAAGATGATTCCAAATGAAAAGGTCTCGTTGGTATATATAGGATACTAGGAGGTACAATTAAAACTAATGGACCCAAGCCAACATAAATAAAATAAAAATACTAATTTAATATGCATGAATTAAGGGGTAATGTGACACAATTTAGGGATTAACATTTTTCACCTATTCTGTATTGTTAGCATTTGCAGAGCCTACGATACCATCGATATGAGGCCCGAGCTTTTGTCTAGGATCGTAATTTGACCATGGTGCATGGGGAGAATTTCATAAAGAATCCTATATTGATCATATATAAGGTCTAACTATTGAGATTTGAATATGTCTTCTTCCTTAGTTGTCACTTCATATGTAGAAATATCCTTCGAAATGTAAGGAAACAAAGACTTGAGGAACCATTCCAACATAAAATTTGGAAGAATGTATACTTTAACCAACCTCTTTCATCAATGCCACTCTTGAATATGATCATAAATATGAGTGGATTTATCTTCAAGAAGAGTCGATAATAGTTCTAGGTCGGCATCATAACAAACTGGTAATTGCAAGTTATAGAAAAAAACCAAGACCATCTAACTGAAAGTTTTGTAGGTTCCCCCAGGTAGCTTCTTGTACCACTTCATGGTGACCCCAATGAGGGTGCATTGAAATAGCCTCAAATGAATAGAATCATCATTAACGGAGTTATATGAGCACCATAGGTGAAAGGTAGTCACATGATCACCCAGGTCCTCACCATTCTTTCCTTCAAACTTTGGAATGTCAGAAGGAATCTTGGTGGGGACGGGGGACCATGATGGATCGTGAAACAAAGGTTCATTCATCAATTTTGACAAGTCTGGTAGATTTAGCATGGTCAAAAAAGGGAGTTAGGGTTGTGGTGTCAGAGCCCATGATCCTAGGAAAGATTGGTTTTTCGATATTGTAGGCCAACCAAGGTTCTGGTATATACCATGGCCCTATCTGGTAGGATATTATCCTCCTCCCAACTGATTCATAAAAGGTTATAAGGGAATTGTGGAATCCACTTGCAAAGAGAAAGCAAAATTGTAAGGATTACTCATATGAGGATAAACATTTCCTCTAGATGAAGGAACTCCATGTAGGGGTTTTCCCATTCTACAAAAATGACTTCCTCCATATGGATCATAAAAGGATAGAGGGGGGTTCAACATAATAAAATAATATGTAGGAATCAACAATGTGGAATAAGGAATGAAGGATGAAATATAAGAAGTAGAAGGACCGCCCATTTGAGCACTTGTGCTTGGAAAAGTGAATTTAGGATTGGGTCTAGAGTAAGGAGTATTACAACCTCCTATCATAGGATTTGACTAAGGGACATGACCTCCACCAAATTAAAAATGAGAATAAGGAGGCATCATGCCTCCATACTCAAAACTAGGATTCACGTGAGACAATGAGACAAAGAATGACAAGTGTGAAGTCATGTTTGGCATACCATAAGAAAAAGAATTGGTGGTCAAAGGTATGGATTGAGTACTATGATTAAACATACTACTTGGAAATAGAAAATGATTTGTTCCCACTGGATGAGCATAGACCATGGGTTGGTTAGCGTTGGATGAGGGAGCCTCAGGAATCCAAACTAGTGATGACAAGGGAGGCGATGGGAACACACTAATCCTAGAGGATATAGGATTGGAAGGGATTCCCAAGACATTCATGTATGACTTGGTACTCATGGTAGGATGATCATGAGCTTGAGAGGTGGAGATATATGTAGCATTCTCATTAACTCTACACCTTTTAGGAGGTGGCTTTGATAAAGGATCAATATGTGGTGGTAGATTCAAAAGAAGAAGAGACTATAAAGGAGGATGGTGTCGTTCCATAATGACTCAAAACTTGAGATACAATACAAAATCCTAAGGCTGACTAATAATCAGAAAGAACACTCCTAAATAAAGATAAAGGCCAATGCACACAAACATGATGTGATGGATGAAAAGGACCTCCAAAACTAAAGTAGGTATGCCTCATCGAAGAGGGTCTTGAGACTCTACAAAAATAAAGTGGAGGTCTCATAATCAGTTATAAGGACCCTCATAGGCTTCAGAGTGAAATTGATCAAATTCCTTCGAAGAGAAAATACTCCATAAAGTTTGTGTGTTTTTTGAACCCTATCTCACACATGGTACTTGCAGAATAACCCCTGAAAGAAACATATGTGGCTATTTATGTCAATAAACTAATTTCACCATGATATAACCAATCCTCATGAGATCATTCACAAGTCTGCTCCACCATATGAGTAGGGTATAAAATCCCAAAATCTCGAAATTACTGCCTCTCGCATAGGTAAAGGAACTAGCAAGACCCAAAGATAGGAATAGAACCCCATAAATATCTCTGACGCTAGGAAGGTATTATAGGGTTATCTCTACAACCAACTTTGCATAACCTTGTGCTTAAGTCTGGTATGAGTGGAGCCTCCTAAGGACGCCAATTATATAATGGGTTTCACCACTCCCTAGTTAGACACATACGTTTACATTTTATAGCCTTGGATAATTTTACTTACATAATCCTATTCCATGGCCCTAGGTCCTATACTTGTTTGTGTACCCTGAAAAATAAAATTGTTTCTAATCAATTTTAATTTTTTAGTGTTAATTTTAATGGCTTATGCTTACTCAAGAGGTGCAATCATGAAACTGATGGTATTATGACTCAGGATATATAAAAATAAGAAAATATAAAAACATTGCTAAGTACAAGTCTTGATTTTCAATGACATTGTATGCTTCTAAATGTTGTTTCTAAGATGCAATCTCTACAATTTCAATGAAGTGAAATCTTTCCTAATATTCCAAAACTAATGTAAAGTAGAAAAAAGTGAAAATGCCATAAGTAAAATTCAAGAAAGTAATTTACTTTTTGTATTTTCGATATAATGAAAAGAAAATTCAAAGATTGAATAACAATCTCACAAGTAGACCCTACTGCAAGAAAAACAAGACAAGCCAAGTATGATACCAAGAAGTAACTACACAGACCAGTTTGCAAGGACAACAAATGAAAAATGACAAGAAAGGAGTTCACCCAAAGAATTCAAAAATAAACTGGCTTCCTATCACTTTGTAGGCACTTAACAGTCAGAATAGGAACCCAAGAATTCTCAATAACCAACGAAATTCACCCAAAAACCACTAAACTCAGCCAAAAAGACTCACAAAATAGTGTACGCAACCTTTTAGAGAACACAAGTGTATGTGGATGCTCTAAAGGAAGAAAACTTGCATATGTACACGTATGTTAAGGGAAAACCCATGTATGCCAAAGAAGACACGTCCAAGGAAATGGTTAGGCAAAGAAACTCAGATACAAGGAAAAATACAGGTTTCCAAGCAAAATACAATAGAGAAAATTAGGCAAACATAGATCAAATAAAGGATAAAAACACCCAATACCACAAAAAATAGATCTCCCTAGTGGAGTCGCCAATTTTTTTACAAGGAAAATCTATCTATGGCTAGGGGAAAACCACAAAAGACAAAATGACACCCAAGAATCAACTCTAATATCAATTATTCTATATAAATAAAATGATAACAAGAGAAGGATAAAATCCTACCTCATCTGGACGTTCAAAGAAGACCATCGTTGAGCACATGACCCAAATATGTATACTTACAACTTGTCCTCAACAACCAATATACACAAGAATGTGGTAATGATATATAATGTTAGCACATAAATTATCATAATCCATTAACATACATAAAAAATATGCCCATGGAAATAAATACAAATATTTGCAAGATATCAATTGGATGAGAAAAAATTATTTCTATTAATGTAATCAACAGAAGTACACAGGTGACAAACTTCTGCAACAACACATATCGGAACCAAGAAACTAAGTCCATCCAGTTGGGCCTACACCATTTCAATCCTCCATAAAGGAAATCTCACATGTAGGAGCCAATGAGGTTCTCCATCAAAATATAGAAATATCTTGGGGGTTGAACACAATAAGTTCAGACTTTCAAGGACAAAGTGATGTCGACTCAATTGAGGTGAAATTTTTCCAAAGTGGCCTTTCTCTTAATGATGAATTCCTTTCAAGGCTTGGATATGGCTCAATTTCTAGCCTCCAAATGGAATTGAAGGGTCAAGTTAGAGTGTTTCTAGTATATGGAAGGTCAAGGGTCAAGTATCATGTGACATGGCATGGAAACCTAACATATTTTTTAATTTTTGAGCACCAAAACTGATGTACGTGGGTTGTAATGGAGAAACCTACATATATGTGAGTTGTCTAATTGTAGGTCACTTATATGGAAAAAAATGTGTATTTTTTTCTCTAGAGTGAAAAAAAGGGGAAATGAAGTCTGCAGAGGGAAATGGAAGGACATCAAAGTAAGATGCATGGATTGTGGAAAAATTTGCTATAACAGAGAGTTGGGATGATGGCCGATGGTCACATCGGCATATCGAGAAAAGTGTGGTGTGCACCCAAGGGAGAACGTCAATATTCGATGGTCAATGTATCACGAATCAAAGGAACATGTTCCACATGATTTGAGATCAATGGCTCAATATTCAAAAGTTTGTTACAATAGTAAAATAGTCAGTTTTATGCATTTTTTTGTGGCTTTGAAGGTCATTAAATTGCGGGGAATTTTTAAGGGCCTAAACGAAATTTTTATCCAATAAAAACCCACGAGAACACAATATAACAATGTACATTATGTCTATATAATAAGATAAATCAGATAGATCTATCTAATGACCTAAACAGTTCACAAAATGGAGCTCGTATGAGAAAGTTATAGCCAAAACAATGAGGGTAAAATTTTGGCACTAGATTTACTTCTAGAGGGCATAAATCCATGACCAAAGTTTGTTTGGTGCATAGGAGTTGTCAATGGAAATATTATATACCATATAATCTAGTGGTGGAGTCATATTTGGGTTATGGGTACCTGAAAACGTGTTGGAAGAGAAATAAGACACATGTAGCATACATATGTAAATTGTGTAAAACAGTCTAAACTTCTTTGAACCATAAATTTTAGATTGGGGCTCATATTTGAGAAAACAAATAGTACATGGAAAGGTATTGAGGAATAGAAGACATCTATCAAGCCATAATTTTTATTTGGGAAACAAAATTTCTCATAAATTAATAAAGATATTTATGTAGTAGTAAAAAAGTGGAAATTGCAGCGTGTAATTGTTGTAACTTTTTTCTCAGAACTCAGATTGAGGGATGGGTACAACCATTGGAAAGTTGTTTCAGATATAAATAAATCGAGGGAATCATAATTTGAATTGGTGTAAATTTTCCTTCATAAATTGATGAAGAAATAACATGTATTCTAATGGATGAAATGTTTAATGCTATGCATGTTTTAACATTAATTATTACATGAAAATTTCTTACAGAATTAGAGGTACATAAAGGAAACTTTGGTTATTATATGAGGAATGGAGAGATGGAATATGATCAGGGATATTACATCCATGAGGAAGATATGAGAGTTATGCATGTCAGCATGGGTAATGCTGAGACATAATCAAATGGAAGAAGAGATAGACAAGATCATGTCACTATGAGAATCCTACGTAGGGAAGTGCAGAGCTATAAATATGATAATGAAAGGATTATTAAGGATTAGGAAGAGATACTTTAGATATTAAAAATGTTTCATAAGTAAGTTAGCAATGGATCTGTCACTAAGAAAGAAATCGTGCTAGAGAAGTTTCATCATCTAAATCCCATAGAAAAAGAGATGATCATGAAAATGATAGGTAGTGAAGAAGAATGGGTAAGATCCATCATTCTCCAAGGAAATCCACTAGAATAAATCATGCAAGTTCAGGTCTAGGGAGAAGACAAAGTGTGTCTCTTGTTAGGAGGGAAATAAGAAGGCCTAAGGAAGACATCTTGCAAGGTGAATTCAAGAATATTAAACCACCAACTTTTAATGGTGACAACAGGAAGGGAGAAGAGGCCAAGGCATGACTATTGGAAATGAAGAAATATTTTTGGCTGCATGACTAACCCTCCTGGGTAGAAGCTCGGATTTCCACCTACCACTTGCAAGGAAAGGAATACATGTGGTGGGATCAAATAAAGCAAGCCAATAACCTTGATGAGAAGAGTATCTTATAGAGGTAGTTCAAAGGATATTTCCAAGAGAAATATCTATCCAAGCATTATTATGAAAGAAAGATGAAATATTTCTTTGAATTGAATTTGGGAACCATGAAAATGGAGGAATAAAAAAAGAGGTGCTTTGTTAGGGTCCTAACCCACACATAGGTAGATTAATATATTTAGATGTAATTAAGGTCAATATTAATACGGCCTTTCAATAAAATAGAATAAGGCGGATGTAAGAATACCTAATAGAAGCTTTCGCTTCTAGAAGGATCTTCCTCCAGATGCTTCTCTTGATAGACATTTTGTATAAATAAGGGTCGAGGGTATGAAAACCCTAGCTTGGAGATTATTGTAATAGAGCATTGCTCGATTGGAGGTTGCCCCCTCGAAGAGGCCTGTGAACATTTCTTTTTGAATCAAAGTGTTATTTCTATTGTTGTTCTTATATCATTTATGTGTTATGGTGGAGATTATGGTGGATATTTTACTGTTATTCTGCCATTTCTGGCATTTTATTTCTTTTCTGCATATTTTTTATATATGGTATCTTGCAAGTGGTATCAAAGCACTCTCCTTGGCAGAAATTATTGGAATTTTTTTTCAGGGTAGAGACGTATTTCGACGTCTTTAAACCACAAATATCTTTCATTACGTGCATAAACCCACGGTTGAGGGATCCATACATGTAGGAAATAAAAGTGGTTCTGATGCACATATCTATTGGCCACCCTTGTAACCCCTGTTGGTACCCCTTCATGTGGTAGTGCATCAGACAACACCTGTGTATGGATCGACCTAGATTTCTTGAAGCCATATTTAAATAAACCTATCGATCGTTGGACTGCTATAGTGTCACCAAGAAAAGAACTCGGGAAGATACTCTCTAGTACCTGGGTAGTCGGGTAGTACAACTAAGGGTACGGTCTATCCTCCTTAGTTAGTGCCCTGAGATATTGGGCCAAGTACTACTGTTGGACCCCACACATATATCAGAGAGCTATAGCACAGGGAAAACCCTTTTCTGTAGAACCCTTGAATACCTAACCCTTGGGGGACAGAAACATAAACAAATTAAAAACAAACCATATCTATTGCCGCACAACTGTGTTCGGGTTGCCAAGTAAATACACATATCTTTCTGGTTAAACATTTGGGGACTTCATCACTGCAGTATTCTTCAGACCAGAGTATAACCATTATTTGAGACCTATTCCATTGGATTCATCTCTCTGCCCTTATCACTTTCATCCATATCATTTTTAGACAAAATTTTTGACCCCGCCTGCCCCTTTTTAGTTCACCCATCCTCATGGCCCATACCTGTAGCCAAGACCTGGAAGCTCACTTCAACACCATGCAATCCAGTTTCCTAGAAACCCAAAAAGAAGTAAAAAAACTCAATGCTACTGTTGCCTCCATCAATTCGTCCATCAATGCTACCATAAATACAACCATGCAGTCCTCAATGGAGGAAGTCAAACAAGAACTTACCACCCAGCTTGAATCTGTCTTTGCAGCACTCTGCACCAAACTGAAGATCCCTACAGGTGACCATTTCTCTGAAGAACATCCAAAGAATGAAGGTGAAACTTCCTCCCATTCCCATACCTTTCAGTCCCATCAATTTCAATGTGACATATGCCTTCCATGGGTGGACGTGACCAAATTTGATGGCTCGAAACCCACTAGTTGGGTAACCCAAATGGAACATCATTTCTCTTTATATGGAATTACCGATTACTTAGCCAAACTCTGGTATGGTGTTCTCCATCTAGATCAAGAATGTTGGCAATGGTGGCAATGGAGAAAAACTTCCCGTCAAGGGTATATTTCTTAGACCCAATTTGTGACTGAGCTTTATGAACGCTTTGACATGGACACCAACCATTTGGGTTGTTTGACAAAGTTGAAGCAATCTGGAACAGTAGAAGACTTCATAGTTTCCTTTGAATGCCTGGCTTTTCAAATAGAGGGAATGACTGATGCTTTCTTTCAAGAGTGTTTTATTAGTGGCCTCAAGGAGGAGATTCGGGCCCATGTCCTCATGGCTCAACCCTCAACTTGGGTGGAGGCTAATAAAATATCTAAAGAAGCACAACAGGTGGTATCATATCAAAACCAAAAACCCTCCTTTATCCCTCACCCTAAACCCGTCACTCCCACTACTCCCTCCGTCCCATTAAAAATCCAAAAATTGACCAGGGATGAAATGACTGAACGCCAACTCAAAGGCCTTTGTTATAATTGTGATGAAAAATATTTCCTGGGCCACAAGTGTACGAAAAAAAATCTTTTTATGGTCATCTCTGAGGACATTTCAAAAGAGGATGTTGAAACTCCCCTTGTGTCTGAGTCACCTGAAATCACTGACAGAACCCCTCCCTCAGACCCTCCCAAAGTAGAACCCATCATTTCCCTCAATGCTCTCACTGGTTTTTCTGCTCCCCAAACCCTCAAGTTAATCGGTTACATCAAGCATCGGAAGGTCATCATTCTGGTTGATAGTGGAAGCACCCATAATTTTATTCATCGCCGCATTGCCCAAGAAACTCATGATTGTCAATAATTTCCAAATCATGATTGCCAATGGTGGTTCCATGAAATGTGGAGGGCGTTGTGAAAATGTGCATCTCCAAATCGGTGACTACCACCTAAAATCCCATATGTTTGCTATCGACATGGGTGGTTGTGACATTGTGTTGGGTGCCGACTGGCTAAGAAATTTGGGTCCCATTCTCATTGATTTTAAGGCATTAACCATGTAATTCGACTAGGAAGGCCACTAATATAAATTCCAGGGCATTACTGTTGGTTCACCTGAGGTCATTAGTTCCCATCACATGGAAAAGCTTCTCAAAAAAGGTCATTATGGTGTCATTTCCCAGCTCCATGCCATTCAAGCAACAGAAACACCCTCGGTGCCACATGACCTCCAAGATCTCCTTTCTAAACATAAAATTGTATTTTCCACTCCCCAAGGCCTCCCTCCTTCCCACGGTGTTCATGATCATTCCATTCCCCTTGTACCCAGAAGCCTTCCTCCCAATATCCATCCATATCGCCACCCCTTCTCACAAAAAAATGAAATTGAGAAAATGGTCTAGGAACTCCTTAATGCAGGCGTTATCCGCCCTAGTACGATCCCTTACACTTCTCCTATAGTCATGGTCCTAAAGAAAAAAGGTTCTTGGAGAATGTGTNAATTTCCAAATCATGATTGCCAATGGTGGTTCCATGAAATGTGGAGGGCGTTGTGAAAATGTGCATCTCCAAATCGGTGACTACCACCTAAAATCCCATATGTTTGCTATCGACATGGGTGGTTGTGACATTGTGTTGGGTGCCGACTGGCTAAGAAATTTGGGTCCCATTCTCATTGATTTTAAGGCATTAACCATGTAATTCGACTAGGAAGGCCACTAATATAAATTCCAGGGCATTACTGTTGGTTCACCTGAGGTCATTAGTTCCCATCACATGGAAAAGCTTCTCAAAAAAGGTCATTATGGTGTCATTTCCCAGCTCCATGCCATTCAAGCAACAGAAACACCCTCGGTGCCACATGACCTCCAAGATCTCCTTTCTAAACATAAAATTGTATTTTCCACTCCCCAAGGCCTCCCTCCTTCCCACGGTGTTCATGATCATTCCATTCCCCTTGTACCCAGAAGCCTTCCTCCCAATATCCATCCATATCGCCACCCCTTCTCACAAAAAAATGAAATTGAGAAAATGGTCTAGGAACTCCTTAATGCAGGCGTTATCCGCCCTAGTACGATCCCTTACACTTCTCCTATAGTCATGGTCCTAAAGAAAAAAGGTTCTTGGAGAATGTGTCTTGACTTATGTGCCCTCAACAAACTGACCATTAAAGACAAATTTCCCATTCCTGTCATTGATGACCTCCTGGATGAATCGAGTGGCACCCAATTCTTTACTAAACTTGATCTTCGCTCGAGCCATCACCAGATACGTATGAAAGAGGTAGACATTCCAAAGACGGCCTTTCGCACTTGTGAGGTCCACTATGAGTTTTTGGTCATGCCCTTTGGCTTGTGTAATGCTCCCTCCACCTTCCAAAGCCTCATGAATCATGTCTTCTGTCCCTTTCTCCGACATTTTGTCTTAGTTTTCTTTGATGATATCCTCATCTATAGGAAAACCTAGACCGACCATATTACTCATGTGGATCAAGTTCTCCATCTCCTCTCTCAGCACCAACTTTTTCTGAAACAGTCTAAATGTGCTTTTGGTTCCTCAGAAGTAGAATGCTTGGGTCATTTGGTTTGCAAGGATGGCATCAGGGTGGATCCGAAAAAGATTGAAGCTATGCAGGATTGGCCACACCCAAAGACTCTCAAAATCTTGTGTGGATTTCTGGGCTTAACAGGTTATTATCGCAAGTTTGTTAAGAACTATGGAAAGATTGCAACACCTCTCACTGCTCTCCTAAAAAAGAACTCTTTCACTTGGACTTCAGTCGCTTCTCAAGCTTTTCAAACCTTGAAGACGACCATGTGCACCACTTCAGTTCTGGCCCTTCCTAATTTCACAAAGACCTTTGTGTTGGAATGTGATGCCTCAGGGAAAGGAATCAACACTTTCCTTATGCAAGAGGGTCGACCTTTGGCCTTCACCAACAAGAAACTGTCTGAAAGGAATCTGGAAAAACCCATTTATGAAAAGGAAATGTTGGCTATTCTACATGGCGTTGAGTTGTGGCACCCTTATCTCTTGGGACAACGCTTCCAAATCAAGACCAACCATCAAAGCCTCAAGTACTTTTTGGAACAACGGATTTCCTCCCAGGAGAAACAAAAATGGGTGACTAAGCTCTTTGGTTATGATTATGAGATCATTTACAAGAAGGGAAAAGACAATGTAGTGGCGGATGCACTGTCCCGAAAATATGAAGAAGAAGGATCCCTTTTTTCTCTTTCCATCATTGTACCCGATTGGCTCCAAGCCATGCGACAGGAATGGCTTCAAGACCCCAAAAGTTCACATCTGATCCAGCAATTGCAGAGCAAGGCTTTAACTCCCCCAGGGTACTCTTGGCTATAGGATGAGCTTCAATACAAAGGTCATTTGTATTTAAGTAAACAATCAAACCTTAACTCCATGGAACTTTCTGAGCTTCATGCTACACCCACAGCAGGGCACTCAGGGTTCACCAAAACATATGACCGAGTCAAACGTTCTTTTTTCTAGGATGGTATGAAACATGAAATTTGTAATTTTGTAGCTAAATGTGAGGTGTGTCAATGCAACAAGGGAGAAATAGTCAAATCTCCGGGCACACTACAACCGCTTTCTATTCCACCGACTATTTGGAAGGATATCTCTATGGACTTTATTACCGACTTACCCAAATCAGGGAATAAATCAGTCATAATGGTGGTTGTGGATTTCCTTTCCAAGTATTCTGATTTCTGCACTCTTCAACACCCATTTACTGCATCCATAGGCTCAACTTTTCATGGACCATGTCTTCAAGCTTCATGGCATGCCACACTCTATTGTTTCTGATCGTGACCCAACTTTCACAAGCAATTTTTGGCAAGAACTATTTAAGCTCCATGGCACCCAATTGCATCTCAGCATAACTTATCATCCCCAGACTGATGGTCAAACGGAAGTTGTCAACAAGTGTTTGGAAACATATATGAGGTGTTTTGCTTCTGAAAAACAACATCAGTTGGTTCAATGGCTACCCCTAGTCGAATGGTGGTACAACACTTCCTACCATACAACTACTCGCATGACTCCTCTTGATGCAGTATATGGACAGAAGCCACCTTCATTTCTCTCATACTTACTGGGTACCTCGAAGGTCCAGGCGGTTGAACAAACACTTACAATTCGAGAGGATATTTTTCGTACCATTAAAGAGAACTTGGTCATGGCACAAAATCGCATGAAGCAACAAGCAGATCAAGGTCACTCTGAACGTCAATTTGTAGAAGGGGATTAGGTGTTTCTGCGACTGCAACCATACAAGCAAACTTCCCTCAAGGTCGAGCATTGTCAAAAGNTTTTCCATGTTTCATGCTTAAAGAAGTTGATTGGAACTCGGTGCCAAATTCAAACCAACCTTCCTAAGTTAGCTGAAGAAGGATCCATTTGGCTACAGCCAGAAGCAGTTTTGGACCAGTGTGAGTGTTGCCTGCGTCAGTGAACCATCAAGGAAGTGCTAGTCTAGTGGAAAGATACAAATCCAAAAGATGCCACTTGGGAACCAACTACCATTCTTCTGCAGTTTCCTCATCTCAAGCCTTGAGGACAAGGCTGTTTTTAAGGGGGCGGACATGTTAGGTTCCTAACCCGCACATAGGTAGATTAATATATTCAGATGTAATAAAGGTCAATATTAATAAGGCCTTTCAATAAAATAGAATAAGGCGGATATAAGAAGACCTAATAGAAGCTTCCATTTCTAGAAGGATCTTCCTCTAGATGCTTCTCTTGATGGAAATTTTGTATAAATAAGGGTCGAGGGTATGAAAACCATAGCTTGGAGATTATTGTAACAGAGCGTTGTTCGATTGGAGGTTGCCCCCTCGAAGAGGCCTGTGAACATTTCTTTCTGAATCAAAGTGATATTTCTATTGTTGTTCTTATATCATTTCTGTGTTATGGTGGAGATTATGCTGGATATTTTACTGTTATTCTGCCATTTCTAGCATTTTATTTATGTTCTGCATATTTTTTATATCTAGTATCTTGCATTCTTTGAATTGTTGAAGTATGTTGACTTCATCAAGGATTATAAAGTAAAAATCCAAAGTTTTATAAGTGGGTTTCCATCCTTTTATAGTGAAAATATACAATATGATAACCCCAATACCTTAGAGGAAACCATAAGGAGAACAAGGCATCCTTATAAGAAAAGTAGAGGAAGGCCAATTTTCCAAAAAGCTTCAAATGGAAAGATGAAATGGAAAAAGGATAAAGGGAAGAAATTTTTTAAGCCACCCTCTTTAAAGAAAAACACTCAAGCAAATCAGTAAGGTCAAGAAACCCAAAATGAGCACAAGACTGCATATTCATTTTGGAAAAGGCCAAGGAAGCATCATGTTCAATGCTGGGGATTTGAGGGAAATCACTTATATAGGGAATTCCCTCACACATGAGAAATAATAAGGATTATCCACAACATTCAGGAAGATGAAACAGTGGAAGACATGGGAGGAAGCATGCCAAGTATTTATGCAGCCTTGGACAACAAGCAAGTTGAATATCAATCCCCTATGATTGAAGTGGATGGTAAGATTGATAACCATCCCATAGAAATTATAATTGATTCTAGAGATATCCATAGTTACATAAATGATAACATTACTGAAATATTTTAGTTGAAAATAAGTAAGCATAAGAAGTCTTGGTTAGTTCAATTAGCCACAGGGGCTAAGAGGAAAATCAATGATTTGGTTAATTATTGTCCAATAGACATGAATGGGCTTAGTACAAAGGTATATGTAAACATTATACCATTGGGTTCATATGACTTTCTAATTGGCATGGATTGGTTGGAAAAACGTCATGTTGTCCTAGATTGTTATGAAAAGACAATCACATGTCCTGATGAAAAAGGGAAGCAAGGTAAGGTTCAAGGAATTGCAAGAGTTGCAATTGTTAGAAAACTTTCTTCCATGTAGTTGAAGAAGAGTTTCATGAAAGTATATCATATTTTTACAGACCATATGGAAGAGGCAAACAAAGAAAAAGTGGCAAGCATTGAAGACCATCTAGTCTTGAGGGATTTTGAAGATGTTTTTAGGGAAACCCTAAAATTTACACTAGATACATTGATTTCTCTATCTATTTGGTACTAGGAGCTTCCCCAGTATCCAAGACACCATACAGATTGGGAACACTAGAATTGAAGGAGTTGCATATGCAACTTGAAGAGTTGTTAAAGAATGGGTATATACACCCAAGTATGTCATTGTGGGAAGCCCTGGTTCTTTTTATGAAGAATAAATATGGAACCTTAAGGATGTGTATTGAATTTAGACAGTTGAATAACACCACCATAGAGAAACAATATCCCATTCCAAGAATTGATGATTTGTTTGATCAACTGAGAGGTGAAAGAATATTTTCGAAGATTGACTTGAGATCAAGTTTTCATCAAGTAAGGATAAAGGAAGAAGATATCAAAAAGAATACATTCATAACAAGATATAGGAATTATGAATTCACGGTAGCGCCATTTGGAATATCAAATACCTAGACAAGTTTGTGTTTGTGTTCCTAGATGATATACTTGTCTACTCTAAGTCATAAGAGGAACATGAGAAACATTTAATAATGGTATTGAAAGTTTTAATAGAGCACAAATTGTATGCTAATATAAGTAAGTGCATATTTTACAAAAATAAGATCCACTATTTGGGGCATATAATTTTAGCAGATGGGATAGTAGGGGATCTTGAAAAGATAGAGGCAATTAGAGGATGGCCCACACCAATTAATGTGACCGATATCATAGCATTCATGAGTCTTGTCGATTATTACCAAATATTCATAAAATGATTCTCAAAGATTGCAAGTCTAGTCACTTCTTTGCAAAAGAAGGGAGTGAAGTTCGAATGGACTTCCAAGTGTGAAGAAGCTTTCAGCAACTAAAAGACATTAAAAAAAGCACCAATATTAAATATTTCATATCTGGATGAATATTTTGTTGTGTGCACTGATGCATGCAAGGAAGGGATCAATGGAGTTTTCAGTCAAAAGGATCATGTGGTATGATATGATTCCAAAAAATTAAAAGAGAATGAAAGGAATTATGCTACACCTGATTTGGAATTGGAAACAATTGCACATGCATTAAAAATGTGGAGACAATACATTATGGTAATAAATTTGAACTAAGGAAAGACCATTATGGTGTGAAGCATTCGTTTGGACAACCAACACTAAATGCTAGACAAAATAGATGGGTGGAATTTCTATTTGAATATGAATTGAAAAAACATATAAAGGGAAAGGAAAATCAAGTGTCTGATGCACTCAACATGAGAGCTCATGAAGTGAATATTGAAGCCATCAACATGTAGAGGAAAGATCTGAAATACAAAATTGTTGCAACAACAAATTCAAATCAGAATTATTTAAAAATGAAAGAGATATTACATGAGGGTAATGTTCAGCATAAATTTAATTCTTATGGTTTGAAAGAATGTGTAATTCTCATGTAAAGGAAAGGTATATGTTTTGAATTCCATTGAGATGAAAAATGAAGTGCTGAAGGAAATGCACAATGTGCCATATGCCAGGAACCCAGGATATCAAAAGACAATTGTAGCAGTAAGAATACAATACTTTTGGCTAGGAATGAAAATGGAAGTGACTAACTACATATCCTGATGTCTAGAGTGCCAAAAGGTAAGGACATAGAAAAGACATCCACAAGGTTATTGCATCCATTTCTTAGTCTATAATGGAACTGGGAAGTTGTCATAGTTTATTTTATAACTAAAATTTCCATAAAAATGAAGCAATATGATTCCATCATGGTGGTGGTGGATAAATTAACTAAGTCAACACATTTTATTTTGAGGAATACTACACACAAGGAACCAAATATTGTAATAATATATGAAGGAATTTGCTAGGATACATGGAGTGCCTAAGGAAATAGTTTAAGATAGAGATCGAAAGTTCACTTCCAAATTTTGGAAGGGTTTGTTCAAGGATTTGGAACAAATCTAAATATCAATACAACGTATCATTCAGAGTCAAATGGGAAATCATAGAGGACCAACATAATAATTGAGGATATGCTCAAAATGTATGTGATGGATCAACCATCAAAGTGGGAATATTATATCCACTTAGTAGAGTTTTCTTACAATAATGGATATTAGGCCTCATTGAAAATGAGTCCATTTGAAGCATTGTATGGTAGAAAGTGTAACACACTAGTGAGTTGGGATACTGCAGATGACAGAGCAGTTGTTCGGCCAGATTTATTGAAGGAAATGGAAGAACATATGCAAGGATAAAGAAAAATTTAAAGGTTGTGCAAGATAGGTAGAAAATATATGCACACAAGAAAAAAGTGTTTAGATATTTTAAAGTGAGAGAACATGTGTTTTTAAAAATTAAGGAAAAGAGAAGTTCACTAATATTAGGAAGTTGCTTGAAATTGGCAGTGAGATATTATGGGACTTTTAAAATATTAGAAAAGATCGGACCAGTTGCATACATGCTATCGTTGCATGCATCCATGAGAGTGCACAATGTATTTCATGTATCATTATTAAATAAGTATGTGTCTAACCCTAACCAACTAAATGATTGGAATGTAATCCAGGTGGACCACGAAGGAGATTTACAGGTGGAACCAGTACGCATCCTGGATTGAAAATTCAAAGTGTTCAAGAACAAGGCCGTATGAATGCTAAATGTTCAATGGACCTGCTATGGTCCTAAAGGTGATACATGGGAGCATGATGAAAACATGTTGGAAGAATACCCACAAATGTTTGACAGTTTTGAAAATACCATAATGAAAGACTCCATTTTGAGCAACTAGAGTCCCAAAACCACATCTCAGAGTCCTGGCCAACTATGCTAGGGAACCTGATAAAATAATGGCTCATTCCTTGGGTTAGTAATGATAAACAGATGGTATATCCCTTGGGTTATATATGATAAATTAATGGTGCATTCCTTGGGTCGACGGGTTGAGAGGAACATGCGATTATGGTTGGAACTATTGTTGGAGTGTAAAATTATAGAATTTTTATTTCTAAGTATTGTGATGTAAATTTGCATACATTTATTTCATCATAGTGTGCACTGAGGAAGATGCACAATTGTAGGGGAGGGGGAATGTAACATCCCCACTATAATCATTGGTTCAATTAATGTTAATGTAGATATAATGTGTGGCTGCAACCAAAGGGATGTAATATGAGAATTGTATTTCTATGTTTTAATAATAAAATGTGATGCCAGTTATTAAGGGGACATGGACATAGATGGGGGATGAATTAATACACAAGAGAGGGGAGGGTCTAAGAGAATCACGAAAAGGGGGTTTAAGGGGAAAATACCCATGTATATTAATTCAACCCATTTTCCTATATTTGCTAATTGTATGTGAATCGTCTAATTTCTTATTGAGTGTTCCCAAAGCCAATAATTGGATACATATAAGAGGGTGGGTGTGAATGGTCACATCCCAAAGTTATTTAGAACATGGAAGATGAGTAAAATAATCTTGGGGAAGAGTGTGAGTAAATAAAGTTAAGCCAAAGGGAGGAAATTTATATGGGTTGGGAAAAACAGTTTTAGAGGGGGAGCGTTTTGGTGCATGAGGAGAAGATAGAGAGAAAGAAAAAGAGCTTGGAGTTGGTGCATCCATGGAGGGAAAATTATAGAGAAAGATGGAGTGTATTTGGAGCTGGAAATTCAGGAGGCGGGTTGTCAAGCCTAAAGAGTGAACTCTTGATTAAGTTTCACTAAAAAAACAATTGTCTGTTTTGTTTGTTGTGTTTTTTTGGTAGTGTTTCCTAGCAGTAAGTTTCATTGAGCTCCCAGGTGAGATATTCCTAACTACCTATGCTAGAGAGGCCTTGATAAACGAATGGAATGACCGAGGTACTGTGATCAGTGAAGGGATACATTATTTGGGTTGGGAAGGTCAAGAGGAAGAGAGTTGGTTGAAAATCAAGACAGTTGTAAGGAGATATCAGTGGGTTGTGAGTTTTATGAGCTATGAGTGGAAAGTGAGAGACCACCCTCTTTTTGGATTACTATCCCTAGATTGGGTGTGAATGGTTGTTTATATTTGGAACAATTAGCCTATGGTTGGGTGGAACATCTATCCCAATAAGTTGGTTGCACAAGAAATTTAAAATATAAGCGTTATACCATGTTGATGTGTTATTTTTATGTGTATAAATGTTGTACATGAACTTTGTGTATAAGATTGAATATGTGTTGTTGTGTTTGAATTAATGGTTTCATTTTAGAGCATTTTATCATGTTGTATATTCATATAAGTAATGGTAATAGTTAGAAATTAAATATGGTTGAAGTTCGTAGATGTAAGCTACCAGAAATCAATTGGCTGTAAAATAATTAGATTAGTTAAAAAAAATTGTTTTCATGAGTATTCCACTCCGTAAGGTCCCTCGATTGGCATGGGGGAGGTTACACATGGATGCTAATGAAGAATGAAACATCATCACTCTCTTCCATTCATTGGACATTGCCATCTTCTCTTGGATAAACCAAACATCTTTCCAATTATACGAACCCCTGACCATGGGCCATCGATGATTGTGGATTTCTCTTGGTTGATCAAAACAATTTTCTTATTTCACCAACCCTAAATCATTGATCATTGACCATTGGCAATCAATGATTTTATTTATATTTATGAAACCTTTCACCAATTTCTACCAACCCTCGATCATCAACCATACAATTTTTCTATTGGAAAACTAAGACTCTTAACAAATCTTAGCGATCCAACCATCGACCATCGATGAATTGTTTTGGTGAACTCCAAAACTTAGAATTTTTTGAACAAATCCTAAATGAATCTGGGTCATCGATCTTCTATTTAGAATGATATTGGTTGTTGATCTGTTCCAATTTCCAAATGACTTGAAATGAATCCAGACCATTGATCTATCTCATTTTCCCAACTATTGAAAAATGAGTCTTTATCGTTGATTTGCTAGACCCTATAAAAGACCTTATAAATTTTTAAATCTATTTACAATGAATCTGGGTTGTTGATTTCAAAATCAAATGCGAACTCGACTGTGAATCCATCAAACTTCACCAAATTCTTGAGCGACCATTAAAACATAAATTTCGACCTTGTAGGTCGAATTTTAACTTTGCAACTTTGCAAATTGATTCCTTGTATAATCTCTTCAACAATTCTCATGAATTTAAACTCAATTTTTCTCACGGGTTTAGGGATTTCTCTCTAATCTTCACCATTTTCTCCCAAATCCATCACAAAATAAAACTGTAATAATGAATTTTACCAAATTCACACTGGTCCTTGGCCCATTTGGGTCCAGTGTTGAACCAGAAGCTTTGATACCAATATTTAACATTCGCCATATCAATCCATATCCATTACATGTGGAAATACTCATAGGAACTAAATTTTTCTACTAACTAATTTCATGTAGCTTGCTAGCTAGAAATTACACACAGATTTGGCTAATGTTTAATACCATTAATTAAATGAATCTACCGCATGCTAAAATCGACATAAATGTAGTTTAAATAACTCAACACAACAACATATAAATACTTATTAAACATAGAATGAATGCACAAGCATTAAGATCATAAATATAACACATAAAATAGATAAAACACTTATCTTTTAATTAGATGTGCAACCAATTGCTTGGAATGGATGTTCCACCAAAACATAGACTTGTTGTTCCAAATATCAACAACAAGTCACCCCCAAGCTGGGGCTAGCAATCCAAAAAATATGGTGGTCTCTCACTATCTAGTCATAGCTCAGAAAACTCCATAAACCACTAGTATTCTCCTACAACTATCTTGATTTTCAACTAGCTCTCTTCCTCTCAAAATTCAAAACACATAGAATGTACCCCTTTAATGCTCTCAGTCCATTAGGCATCTCATTCTTGGAGTCAGATTGATGCATAAATCAATGATACAGAGATAGTGATCAAAGATCTAATATATGAACAACAAATTACAGAAAGAATTTAAAGTGCTGAATAAAATGAAATATCATATGCTGATAAGGCTAAAGTTGTCTAACATATTAACATTTCATAATATAAAAGGCAAAACATAATGGGAAATATCCACGCGGGTCTAAAGCCAAGGAGTGAAAATCTTGTCCATATAGTCTTGAAAGTTACATGTCCATAATGCGTCCAAATCAAAAGATGTCACTACTAGAAAGAGTGAAAATTATTTAAACTAATTTAGGATTCATATGCTCATATCATACAATATAGAGTTGAATCCCCCAAAATCAGGTAATATTACAAAAATGGTGAACTGGAAACCACTCATACAAGAGTTGGTTTGTTCAAAATTAAACCAAATTTTGATAAAAACATAAAAAAAGGAGAAACTATTGAACATTTGAGTGTATAATTGAAATTTTTTGCTCCAAACAATCAACAAAACAATATTCCATTTCCTGAGAATAATAAATCAATTTGATATATTAGAAAAAACAATTACTAATTACTAATTATTATTCAAAAGAGATTGGCTACAGAATCATAGATTATGTAGCTAGTCTTATTTTTGGCAAATGAAATCAAAATTCAAGTCTACCTATTTCAACTTTGATAATAGAATTGAAATAAATCAAAACAAAATCATTTTTCCATTAAAAATTAGCCAGAGAGGGATCTGAAAACTCGGAGTTTATAATTGCTTTGAAACTGGTTGTGTTCTTAATGATTATATTTCTAGCCCTCTTGATTCATTTATTCTCCCTCTCTGTATGTGCCTTGAGATCAAGATTCTCTTGGTTCAACAAAGTGTTCTGAGCAACCAAGGTTTTAAATTGGTCCTGTAAGAGTGGAACATCTTTATAGTAACACTCTATCTAGTCGAGGTAGCTATCACAATGTACCGCGAAAATGGAAGATCGACGTGGAACACAATCGACAAGGGGTTCTTCATTCTTACGTGTGGTTTGTTCCAGATCGTGCCCGATATTGGAAAATCCTTCTTTACCCTTAAGACACGAGGGTAAATTGGTCATGAAATCATATTGTTCAACATGGGTGATAACCTCTCTCCCGGAACACTGATTTTTTGGGTCTTCACGAGCCAAGAAATCCTTTATCTCACAATCTGAGCACCGATCATCAATCTCGATCGAATCGATCGATCTAAGATGATTACCCTTTCGATTTCTTATTTTTCTAGAAATCAAACATCCAACATTCTTATTCCTGAAACTTAAATCCATGCTCTATTGTTTTTTTCCTTTATGGGCATTCCTGATAACAAGATTATCATCAACGTTTAAACTAGAATCATTCATAGGAACAAGAGGATCCTTTTCATTTAATTCAGAAATCACTTGTTCCAGAGATCTTACAGGTGAAAACCTACATGATAAATATTTATCCACAAGGGTTTCATTAACAATAGAAACTGGTTCAATAAATTATGGGCCCTCAAATGAATTAGCGAACTGGATTTCAGCTACTAGTCTGTCCAAGTTAGGGTTTGTAGTTAAAATGGAGTTGGTTGTAGCGTCGACCTGGGTGAATCCATTTCTTATCAAAGAGGTTTCCCAATTTCCACCTATCTTAGACAGGTGATAAACTAACAATATTTTAACGAGTCCATGGTGAAACAAACTCGAATTGATACCCTGTCGTTTGTAACGCTTGGACATTTTGTAAAGACTCATCAATAGGTAAAAGGGCATATCCAAATCAAACCCTATGAAATTCATAATAAAATGGATATGATACATAAAAACCATTCCATATCGGCCTTCACACGTAACAAATCTCTTCATAATTAAAAGTAGACTATTCCATCTATGTTTTAACAGAGCGATAGGAATACCTTTTATACAACAAGTGGTTTTACGGGAGGTCATAAATAAAATCCATGGGACCTCTTCTATTTTAGATTTTTTAAACCACCTCTCACCTTTTGATTGGAGCCCTGTTGCTTTTCTCAAGAAATCCTCTGTCAATTCCAGTTGTATGTCTCCAATATTGGCTCTGAAGTACTCAAAGGTTTGTGCAAAAGCTTTGGCAACTTGGAGATTATAGCCCTCAAACTTCTTTAGGAATACATCCCACCCATGATCCTTTAGATCATCAATAGCATCATCATGGGATAGTAAATATTGGTATCCATTTGGATCAATACAGAATACGGGTGCCATTACCACTATGAGAAGGATGCAACAGAAATCACTCTAGATAGTTTTAGGTTCCCAATGGATGAGCAACAGAAACAGGTTTGAGTGGAAAGTGAAGGCATGAAAATAGCAGAGTCTAGGGGCTATCATAACTCATATATGAGAGTTAGGAAGAACGAAAACTAGAAGTTTCATAGAATTCCAAACCATCTCCAGCGATGAGTGCCAAAACCTACAGCGTACAAAACCCTATGTGCACAATGAATAGCTTCATTAATGTTTTTGTCCAACAAGGTAAGGCTAAAATGCAAGTACAACATGTATGTACTCATTTGCATGAATGTAGATATGACACTTAGACTCATGAGAAGAATATCAACAGTTAACCAAGGTTGTTCATGCATCAAAAAAATTCAACAATGAACTATAGATCCATTGAATTCATAATAGCTATAATAAACCAAAACTTTTGATAGTGGATTAATCAACCATTTCATAAGATTTGAATTTTAATGATATATGGGTGACTTTTAAAATGATATTTCTACGGTAAAAATATTATGAAACCATGCTAAGTTTTCTATTTAAATTCATGCTTATAGTCATGAATTAAAAATAAAATAAACGAAAATGCAAACAAAAAGAAAAACTCAACAAGATAAGATTTAATCCAGTCATCGCTTCGAAACTCAGAAACATAAACATTTACAAATGGTAGGTGATGGAAGCTATAGAAAGTTGTAATCTCTTTGGATCATGATAAGTATAGAAAATAATGTATGGCTACCATAAATGGTGACGTACTGGGCGAAGCAGTTATCTTTGCATTACCATAAAATTCATGTTAGGATGAATCAGATGAGATGACCTTTTTAGAAATAGTTAACAACAGGTCAAGCATACTAATCATAAATTAGAAAATAATTCAGTTTAGCATCATATGTATTTCTGTTAAAAAACAAATTTCATCCGGTATCTAACTTAGATTACAGTGTAGCGATTGTTTATGTAGTTGACTTTGATACTGTTGATAGAGCCACTGCTTCCAGCAGGAGTTCATAGCCTCGACAGGGATGTCATTTGACCCACTCTAGTACTTTTATCCTATCCAAGAGTCATCCAATTATAATACATGGCATCTTTTCATTTTGGTCAAATTGAAATAGACTTGAGGATCTTCTCAACCCCGACATTGCTTTGCTGCTAGCAGGCCTATTCAGTACCTCGATGAAGTTGCCTTGGTATCATTCATGCATTTACCCACTGTTAGCAGACCTGTTCAGTGTCCTGGTGGGTTTACATACAACATCCCACCCATTACCATGCTTTCAAACCTCTAGAATGTGTTTATAGTTTGCAGGACTTAATGATATTCAAGAGGGTAGGGTGATACTAAAAATATCATAGTTTGAAAAAACAAATGATCTTTCACCAATTACTCTTTTGTTTTGATGACTCTCATCATGACTTGGACACTTAGTTTTTGGTTAGGAAATCATCTTGAGGATGGGAAGGTATAGTTGAGTTTTTTTTCTCAAAACAAGGACAGTGTTAGGAGTTTATTATTGACAATCACGTCTACTTATAATTTCAATGAGAAACTGGAAACACTGATTTGAACAGAAACTCATTTCTATTGATCTGAGTTTTAGCACTTACTACTCAGGTGCTTGCAAAGTTATCAATTGTTGCTAATGAATTAAAATTCTGGTTCCCCTTCCAAAAATGAGATGGTGACTTAGACATAATTATTCAAAAAACAAATCAAAACCAAGAAAAATGAAAAGAACCAAAATAAAAAACAGAAAAGAAAATTAAAAAATATATATTTACAAAAGAGTGAAATGGGAATCATCAGGTGAAATACCTCTTGAGAGCCTGGCCATTCACTGGGAAAATGTCTGGTTGTCCCTCCAAATTATGCAGACGCAAAGAGTTGGGAAACAAATTTTCAGAAATTATAAATGGTCCTAGCCACAGGTTTTGGAACTTGGTGTGTTCCCCCTTCCCCTCGTGGGATTTATCCCACTTAAGAACCAGATATCTAACATCAAAATTCTTGTCTAAAGATGAAATTGAATCAAACCATATTTTCACAATTTGTTGATCCTGATCCAGTTTCTTCTTTTCTTGTGTTCTCACTTCCTCCAGTTTTAATAAGGCATTTATTCGATTTTCTATAGGAGGAAACCCCTCTTCTTGAACTTTCTTCGACAATTATAGAGAAGGGAGTAAAACATGTGGGGAAAGAATAGATTATCTTTCGTAAAAGAGGAAGAAAGGGGAATTACCAACAAAAGACTTTGGTGTTACCCTATCAACCCAGAGTGCATTATACAGTGCATTGTGTCAGTTCTTGTGATTTTCTAAAACTGTCCTTTTAATAATATTGATTAAATTTTTGTTTGTTGATTCTGCTAGGCCATTTCCTTGAGGGTAGTAGCTCCTAGAAAACTTCATTTTAATCCCTTTTTCCAGAGAAAAAACGTTCATATCAAGGGATCAAAAGTAAGAGGTGTCATCAAAATCTAGACATTCGGGAACGCTGAATCGAGTGATGATATGAGAGTTCAAGAAAGATACTACTTGATTTGTGTTCACCGCATTTAAAGGTACAACTTCAGACCATCTAGTAAATAATCCATTGTTGTAAGGATATAATTGTGTTGCTGCGAAGAAGAGGGATTAATTGGTCCTATGATGTCAAGACCCCATTGCTAAAAAGGGGAATCTACAGTAACAGGCTACAAAGGGAATGCTGCCTTTTTTACCCGTCTTGTAGCCTTTTGGCAGGTTATGCATTTACAACACAATGCATGGGCATCTCTAAACAAGGTAGGCCAATAGTATCCAACTCTTAACACTTTGTGAATGGTGGTATATCCACCAAAATGACCATCGGCTTCACCTGCATGAAGTTCAGATAACACTTTTTCTAACTCTTCCTTTTCTAAACAATCCATAAGAACACCATCAAAGTTATTTCGAAATAATACATCATTTATTAACTGGAAAGATGCAAATTTAATCCTAAGTGCTCTTTTGTTTTTAGGATCAATATTACGGGGATCAGATCCATGTGTCAAATAAAATTTAATATTATCATACCAAGAATTGGCAGTAACTTGTTCACAACTGATCTGTTTTTCATTAGGTTGATTCACAGTTGAGGTGTTTATTTGAATTTCTTGTTCTCCAACCGAATTAGCCACTAACTTACACAGGAATTGACATCTAACAATTTTTGCAGGGGTTATTTCAAGGTTATATTCCTATAATGACATCATCCAATTTTCCCTTTTCTCACCCAACTCTTTTTGTACTAATAGGTTTCTCACAACATGGTAAGGAACAATAACCTTGGTTCTAGATTTCAAAAGGTAAGACCAAAAATGTTTCACTACTTTGAAAACAACATATGCCTATTGATATACTACTGGATAATTAATCTATGTTCCTTTAAAAGATGATTTCATAAAGGCAATGGGTATTTGATTGCTTTCAACGTTGTTTTTCTTAAGTACAACAACATAAGATCGGTCGGAAGCGAAGGTGTAAAGAGTGAAATCCTGAGAAAAATCAGGACTCATCAAGGAAGGGGATTCTAATATTGCTTCTCTAATTGATTTGAAATCCTGACTTTCTTTTGGTCCCCGACGATACAAAACATCATTTTAAATTAAATTTTGTAATGGTCTTACCATTTCTAAGAAACTTGGGACAAACCTTCGGTCGAAATTGATCTTGCCCAAAAAGGACTACATGGATTTTTTGGAAGAAGGAGGGAGGAGTTTAGAAATAGCTTGGGTTCTTTCTGGGTCAATAATCATTATGTCCTTAGATACTATAAACCCAAGTAGTTTTCCTTTCTCTACTGCAAATACCGATTTCTTAGGTTTGAGGGATATGTCGAACTTGCGACATCGTTCTAGGATAGCCCTGAGGTGAGACAAGTGATATTTCTTGTTTTTAGAGAAGACAATAACATCATCAAGGTAGACCATGAATGACTGGTTAATGAGGCCACAAAAAGCAATATCCATTTCTCTCTAGAAAGTGGCACCGGATTTTATCAGTCCAAAATGCATTTTCTTGTAGGCATAAGTTCCCCATGGGGTGCAAAAGATGGTTTTAAGCTGATATGAGGGGGACATGAGGACCTGGTTGTATCCTAAAAAATCATCTAGAAGAGATAATATTTCAGAACCAGACACTTGTTGTAGGATTTGTTCCATTGGAGGAACAAGGTAGTTGTCTTTATCAGATGCTCAGTTTAAGTTATGAAAATCGACACAGAGTTGAATTTCACCACTTTTCTTCCTTACAGGGACTAAATTAGACACCCATTGCATGTGCCTAACCAGGAAAATTATCTTTGCAGTTAGTAATTTGTTTGGTTCTTTTTTAACAGTGGGTTCCAATTTAGGAAGCATCTTCCTCAATTTCTGTTGAAAAGGCTGAGTCTGGGATTTCATGGGGATAACATGTTGTATGATGTTAGGGTCGAATGTTTTCAAGTCATCATACATCCAAGAAAAAATGTTTTTATATTATTTAAATATATTTATAAAGACATATCTTTCTTGCTCAGAACATCCCTTTCCGATATTAATATTTTGAGGATTATCCTTTGTTCCTAAATCAACTGTTTCACAAATCAAAGAAGAACTCTTAGTTTTACAATTTACTGTCCCTCTGAATTTATCATGCAAGTCATAAAATTTCTCTATTCGTACGACATATCTGGGGATAGAGTTTACCATCTCAGATGTCGATTTAGGATATCTAGGATTTGATATTACCATGAATTTTCAGAGGTTCTCATCATGAGTACCTTCATCAATGAATGGACCTTGGAAAGTATCTTCCATATGCAGGAAGTTGATAATCTATTAGTCATCGTCGAATACTCTCCAATTTGTAATGTTATCCAGGATCGACGGTCTGAACAACAATTCAATTGAAAATGCATTAGGGGAAAGACCTTCAGTGGGAAATAGTTTAGAAGTGGGAAATAGTTTAAAAGAAACATTGGCCAATAAATCAACTTCTGAATTACTCAACCTAGGAATGGAATTTATATTGAATGCTGAAAATTTATGCATTAAACTCCATACCTCTGTCTCGTAGCTTTTTAGATGTGGTGATAAGAAATGTATGGAATTTCTTACCTACCTAACCACGATTTCTAAATCACCAAATACTATCAAATTCCACACGTCCATATCCACATCCTTCCTGAGTCCTTGTAGAAGTGCTTCGTATTCGACCGTGTTATTGGTACATTCAAACTCTAACTAGCAAGCAATGAAATTCTTATTACCTGTGGGATCGATGAGTACACAACCAACACCTACTCCTTCTTTGGATTTGGATCTGTCAAAGTATAAGGACCATATCTAAGCTTCGTCGGAAGTACTCAGCATACTTGGCAGAGATGATGTCTGAGTATAGGTTACAACTTCAGATTGCTGCACAGGATCAATGATGGGAGAGACTTCGGTCATGAAATTACCAAAGAAGGCATTCATTCCCTACGTTTCAAATGAATTAGTAGATGTAATGAAAGGTTCATTTGTGTCATTCAGATCAGTTATAGTATGTTTAAGATAGTGTTCTCTGTTTATCCTGATTTTGTTGGGCTGTCCATTTTAAAGCAGCCACAAGTGAGACAAATTTGTGGCAAAGTAACCATGCAACTGCTCTCACCAATCCCTGCTAAAATACAAACCATAAACTTTAGGGATATACACAATGATAATATCAATTATCTGGTGAACCTTAGGATTGGATGATAATCTATCAGCACATTCTTAAGCTCACCAATAACTTTAACGTTGTTCGATCTAGTTGAATGATTTTAAGATCAAAAGATTTAACTTCTGCATTAATTTTTTAGCAAATAGATAAGGCATCACATTTTATGATGCACTCGAATTGACCATGCAATTATGTACATTCCTATTAAAAATTTCAAAGGTTAACAAAAAAGGCGAGACATTTTTTCGAGCACTAGCAGTAGAATTTTGTTGGTTTTTAGTTGTTGTCCCTAAAACAGTTTTATCTACATTTGCTACAGTTTTTTCTTCTAAGTCCCTTTTATCTGGAAGTTGAGATGTCATTTTAGTTGGGACATTTTGAACTACATTTGAATAAATTTCCGCTGATTTTTTCCTACTAGGATTGTTCTTTTCATTGTTTTCAATGATACTTTGAAGCATTTTATGCAAAATAAGAGGAAATTTCAGCAGCTCAAAAACATAAATATTAGCCGTCAATTTTTTCAGATCTTCAATTAAATCAGATTCTGAAACTGGGGCTGCTAAGTTTTGTTTCATTTCAGTCTGTTTTGACTGTTTTAGAAACACATTTTTACTTGCTTTAGAAGAGGGTTTGCTTTGGGTTTTGCTTCTTGTGTTGTAGGGGTGGACAATTTCAAAGTTTTATTGGAAAATACTATCCGACAAGTGACCAAAAATAGGAGAAGATGAATCCTCTTCTTATGGTACCTCCTCTTTAACTGTATCATCAGAATTTTCCTGAGTAACATAAGAAAAATTATTGTGTGCTTCTAAGATGGTTTGCAAAGCATACTATAAACTTTCAAAATTTAGATCTTCTATGGTCGGGTTTGGCTGGTTAGGAGGAAAAGGTTTTCTGAAAAGAGGTTTACAACTTCCTTTGCTTGTGGATGCCTCTTCGGCTAATCTCTTCAAGTCAACAACTTGATTGGATAATTTTTGGAAATCTTTCTGCAAGATTTCGAAGTATAAATTTTCTTGTTGATTCTTAAGTTGAGGTGGCCTAGTGAGAATTTCTATTTTCTTCTTAGAAGATGAGGTTGTTTTAACTTCACTACTAAGATTTTCTTTTAAGCTTAATATATCCTTTTCAGTTTGTCTTGCCTCCTCAAAGGCTTCTAAAAACGTGTTCTTTTTATACTTTTTGACCCATATGGCTATGTTATTGTGCAAGGATTTAGCATAATATGCAACAATTAGACTTTCTGCAAGCATCAAATCTGCAAGGATTTTGTTCTTTAACGTAAAAAATATTTTGTTAAAGTCTTTCACTTTTTCTTTAGGATTAATTTTTAAGATGGAGATTTCCATAACCAGGGCTTTTGGGGATTTATCGTCTCTAAATTTTTCCAATAAACAAGTTTCAAACTTATCCCAAGAGATGATGGTTTGGGGCTGCTAAGAAAAATACCATGTGGAGGCATTTCCCTCAAACATATAAGGGAATAATCTGCATACTACATCCTCGTGTTCAACACTTCAGAGTCTAATGGACAACATAAATTTTTTGATGTGATCCTCAGCGGATTTCTTTGACTCTGGGTCAAATTTGGGTAGCCATTTATCCAGATGTTTCGGTAATGGGTGTTGGGGCCCAAGTATAGCCACGACATCCTAATCAAGCCATGGTCTGGTAGGATTATTTTGGTTTTCCATGGGAGTTGGTGGTGTCGAAGGATGAGATGGTTCTGATGAAGAACTTCCTTCATCTGAATATTGTCCTCCTAAAGAGGATGGATACGAACAAGGTGGGGAAGGTGGGGTACCAGACCCTCTGCCTCCAAGTATAGGTGTTTCGATAAGATTGGTATTATTATCACCTAAAGATTTTTCAAGTAGACTAGTGCCTTGAAGTTGTTGTTGGATATTTGTGAAATCAAGAGGTTGATTAAGCGAACTACCAGGTTGTCTGATACGAGCTAAGGAACTATGATTTTTGATAAGTGATTGATGAACAATTTCTTGGATGTTGACCCCTTGAGGATCTGGTGTGACTGGTTATTGATTGAGGTAGTTGTTGTTTCAAGTGTAACGTTATTGTCTGAGCGACTATGTGTTACGAAAGGAGAGTGAGTGTGTGGGGGAGGAGTCTTGCAACCTCCACATGCCATCAATTAAGTTCATTCCCTCCTTCTAGCTCCATTTTTTGACGAGTGTAAATGACACACTGTCAACGGGAAGGTCAAATCCAGACCGAGGTTGTCTAAATAACCCAATATGTTTGGAGTGAAATGACTTGACGGGTTTAATCGCTCCATTGGCCAATTAAAATCCTAGAACAACTAAAGAAAGAAAACTAATCTAAAAGATACTACGATACTATGTACATGAGTTTAATCATTTACAAGTTTAAAACAGAAACATGAGCAAGTGATTATAAATAGGGTATTTACAATTTGCAAGTTTTGGTGGATGTCTTGGGAAATCAATGTTTTTTGCAATTGTTTATGAAGTAGGTAAAGAAAGCACATACATTTTATATTTTCTTTTTAATAATTTAAAATCTAATAATTCACACATACTAATAAGACATAATTTGAAACAAGAACACGATAACAGTCAAAGCCAATTTAAACTGTTCTTATTTCATTAATAAACAAACTAATAATAGACATATAATGATCTAGGTGGATATCGGGGGCCACCCACCTTTTCCAAATGGCTCAAAACAGTTTTCTGGCCATTTTGGCAATTTACTATTTTTAGCAGGTTTTCACTTCCGGGGCCATTGTGAGGGCCTAAATGAAGTTTTTTCGAGATCGAGGTTCTAAATGATAGACGAAGGCACGATTGAGGCCCCAAAATGAATCTCCTCGACGATACCTTTCCAACGAGCTATCACACGCCTAAAACGGAGATCGTATGCAAAAGTTACGACCCCGGGAAGTTGATGCACCAACTTACCCAAACGGGGCCCACATGAC
>SNQJ01S0025280.1:42245-58189 GCA_010110895.2 Picea sitchensis
AAAATAGTAAATTGCCAAAATTGCCAGAAAACTGTTTTGAGCCAGTCGGAAAAGGTGGGTGGCCACCGATATCCACCTGGATCATTCGAGCCCCCCTCTTCCCATATGACCTCTAACTATGATCAGGCACCTATCCAAAGGGCACTTCGGAGCTTCAGGAATTTTCACTTCACGCAACGACCAATTCTTCCAGAGGAACAATCCTTCAAAACGATGATAACATGATCAACAGTACATGCTTCTCGCAGAGATCAATGAATCAACCTCTTTCTTCATAATTCAGGCTTCGACCGAATCCACATGCACACCCCACAAATCCTCTAGAGTGACCTTGCAACAGAGTGAACCTCTTTCCTCCATGCATCCCCTCACAAATCAACAATTGAGATTAGCTCCAGCCATCGAACTTCAGGAGATTTCACTCATCCTACCTCTGTTCTTCTCGATTAGTGAATCAACGAAGCACAGATCTAATGCCACATGTCTTATCCCAATGGACGACCAAGATTGCTTTGACTCCCAGCTCTTCGAGAATTCTCCCACTCTGCTCTCTTCTTTCTTCTAGAGTACCTTTTCTCCGAAGCACATAGATCTCTACTACGTTCCCTTCCTAGGACCAACAGTTAGGATGACTTTGATTTTCGCTACTTTGACGATTTTTCCCTTTGCTCCACGCAAATTCTTCCAGAGTAATATCACGCAAACTCTCAGATCATTCACCACCTGTCAACCTAGATGATGGATGGTCCCGACTGGCTTTTGGGACTTCGGGACTTCTTCTATCCCAATCTCTTATGCACTTACAAAGAATTTAAGACTCGTGCACTTACCTTTGGATCCAACGATTGTTGCTCCTTTGCGCCTAGTTCTGATGACTAGGATCTGTTCCTTCTCTCTGTGCACTCCTTATGGTGTCTGGATGTGGAATTCCACGGTCCAAATATCCTTCCCTGTAGCTGATCCAATGACTGTTGTTGCTCCTCCTCCTGATCTTGCACTTTCTTACAAGATTGAGAAAAATTTTAAGTATCAAAAGTTTCTACCTTTGAGATTTTTCCTGTGAGCCTCACTGTTGGGTCTCGACTTGTGGTCTCCCTCCTGAGCTTTTGCAAAGTTGGAATACTTTACCTTTGCAACGCTCCTTGTGAGTTGTTGCCTATAATTCTTAGACCTATTCAACACTCGTATAAATGTTGGCCCAGTGCATGCCTCGCATGGGTCTTCCTCCTAAGATTGAACTCAGAATAAGTTCACCTGTGCACACTCTTTGAGCTATATACAAAAAATTGAACCTGTAAGGGTCCTTGGCCTCTACTCTCCTTGCAGAGTCTCTATGCACACTTGCACTATCTCTTATGATATTTTTAACTTACTCAGTCTCCTAAGGGTCTCGACTTGTTGACAGGCGTAAGTGACACACCATCAACTGGAAGGTCAAATCTGGATTGGCGTTGTCTAAATAACCCAAGTCGTTTGGAATGAAATGACCTGATGGGTTTAATGGCTATGTTGGTCAACTAAAGTCCTAAAAATAGTAAAAGAAATAAACTAATCTAAAGCTATGATTCTAACAAATGATATATTACTTACTAATGTTTAATAAATAGAAACATGAATATACAAATGATTATTAATAATCTGTATACAGTTTACAAGGTTTACTTGAAAGCTTGCAAAAATGAATGTTCATAATAATGTTTCAAAATAAGATAAAGTAAGAACATAGTTTTTTGTTTTGTTTTTTTGTAATGTTTAAAGATTTTAAACTAATAAATACTAAGAAAATACAATTGAAACAATGACACAGAAACAATCAAAGCTAATTAATACAATCATCATCTCATTCATATATAAACAAATCTTAATAAAAGAAAGAAACGTACCTACTGACCTCTCACTGATGAGTAGTACTAAGCTAAATTCATATCTTTGTATTTGTATGAGCTCCTCTTAACCTGTTTCAAGTGTAAACTTATGACAAAAGAAAGCATAATTCTTCCTGAATAAATTCAAGGAAGTGTTTCATATTCTGGAGAGAGTTTATAATGAAAGAAAGACAAATAATTATATATATTGTGACCTTGAAATGTCCAATAACTAAAAATGAAAGAAAATCCAATTATCAGGAATGGTGTTACCAACTATCTAGCATAAGACATAAACTCAAAATACTTGAATAGATGATCATTCACAGATATAAACTAAACCGAAAGATAATGAACAACATAAAGAAAAGCATGATATAAAATATTATGTGCAGAACTCACTAAAGCTAGTTCGACACAAATAACATTTCACATCAAGAAATTACATGAGAATAAAATGAAAAAAACACTTCAAAGTCTACACATGACGAAAGCCAAAGAGTAAACTGTTTTCTCATATAGTTTCAACAAAATATGTTCATCATATGGTCCACGAATAACTTTTGGGATAATAGACTCTTAAAGATTGAAAAAACTTAATATGTAAATGATAGCAATTAACCATGTATTGATAAAACAGACTACAACTAATTTAAATCAATGCATAATCAGTTATTCAAAGAATATGAAGATATTATAATGAAAATAAAACCATTTTACTCACATGACAAAATCCATCAAGCAACCTAGAATTCCATATTCTTCTTTGAAAATACTTGTCCATTCTCCCAAAGATTCCAACCATCTGTTACTCCATTTGAAAAGAAAAAAAATTTACAAACGAAATAATATACAAAAGAGAAAGGATAAAAATCGTCCTCTCAATTTCTTGGATCCCTATGGCTTTGAACTTTCTCATATATTTATACAATGAATGAACAATCTCGACGTCACTAATAATTTCCACCACCTAAAATTTGCCTCGTAAAGAGACAAAAATATCTCTCAAATCGTGCCTTTTTGGGGGAAAATGCCTTTTATATAAGCTAAATGGGCCCATTTTGGAGATGGGTTTTCAACCGTTTGTTTAGATTCCTCACGGTTTGGCTGCAAACAATTCCACAAAATCATCTATCTATTCTTGACGCATTTCCAAATTTTATTTGTTGTTGCTCATAAATTTATTGGCAGCAATCCAATATTATTTTTGGATCAATCATCTTGAATGTATTTAGATAATAAAATCAATCCATAATCAGATCCGTACCAAATAACTGATAATATAAACGTGTGAAACAAAAACAAACCTGAATTAATAACCTAAAAAATTTGAATAAAACAAAATCTAGAACAATAAAATAAAAAATGAATTTAAACTAACTGTAAGTTCTAAACAAACATTGTTTATATTTGCATTTCAAATATGATCTTAAAATTCTAGAAGCTTCAAGTTGATGGAGAGGACAATAATATTAATTTTGGGTTTTCACAAAATCAAACAAATGATAGATATTTATTTTTTTCATTTTTATTATTTATTTATTTATTTTGAAATCATATGCAAACTAACAAAATAATTTAATTAAGTAAACCTACCAAATGATTTTGTGAAAATGATTGTTAATGAGCAAAAAACGAAAAACATAATCATAATTTAAACGAAAGTAAAAGTTGATAAAAATTAAGGTTTTTGTTTAAATTAAGATTTCTATGTTCGTCTCTCCCTCATTCAAATTTGATCAAATGCGAACAAATGTCAAAGAAAAGATGTGTCATAATAAAAAATCTCAAATTATGAAGCTAGTCCATCAACATTAAAACTCTGTAGAAAGGAAAACGAAATGGCATTTAAATTTCATGAAATTCAAACCAAACAAAAGAAACGAATATAAAATCAAACCAACCTTGAAACAAAACAAACCAATACCAATCCAATCAAGTCAAAGGGAATCAAACAAAGAATCCAAGCAAAATTTCGAGGGACCCTAGAATTTGATTAAAGAAAAAGAGGGGGGTTGTTGGGGCCGAACAGATGGTCACTTACTGGGTGAAGCAATTATCTCTAACCTATTAAACTTTCATCACAAGGAAGAAGAATAATACTTGGATGTGATTTTAAGTTGCTTTGAAACAAATCCACTTTAATATTACACAATGTTAAGACTAGCTCAGATTTATAGAAAAATATCATAAAAGAAGAAAATAATGCTTTTAAAGAGAATAATAACCTGAGGTTGTGTTTTAATCAAAGAGTCACAATGTTTATAAAATGACTTCAATACCATTGACAGACCCATTATTACCAGCAGGCATCTATAGCCTCAACATGGGTGTCATTTAACCCACTCAAATGCTTTAATCACATCCAATAGTTGTATCCACATGATGTATACTTCAGTAAAAGTTAACTTAAAATTATATACCTGCTACCTCTCAACCCGACATTGCTTCGCTGCCACTAGGCCTATTCGGTACCCCGATGAAGTTGTCTTGGTATCATGTGTGGATTTACCCGCTACGAACGAGCTTGTTCAATACCTCGATGGGTTTACACACACTTCCTACACTTAAGTGCTTCGAACCCTATTATGTCACTTTTAAATAATAATACAATTGTAGATTTATTGATGAAAAAGAGAGTGGGGTGATATTAGAGGTTAAGTGCAATACAGGTGAACAATTGATCATTTTTTTATTTTATTTTTATTTTCTTTCAAAACTGGAAGTTTTATCATGGTTTAGAGATTTTAGATTTCATTTAAGAAATCATATAGAGAATGGGGAAGAAGTTAAAATTTATTCCTTAAGAATATGGACGGCGTAAAAAGTCTAAGGATAATCGTAATTCCCAAATATCTTGACACATTTCAGGGGAAATACTCTGACAAAGACCATTTAGGATTTCATAGTACTCAAATGACTTACATATCAATTATCTGAGCTGGACCTTAACATCAGAAATTGTTACAAATCAATTATCTGAAATGAACCTTAACATCGTAAATTGTTTGAACTATCAAATTGCTTTCAAAAAAATAATTCTTGAAATGAATACTTCCTTCGACAATCGCTCTTTGATCGTAAATATATTTATTAAAAAAGATAGATAAGAAGAAAGTTCAATCAAAGAAAGCCAAAAAAAAAAAAAAAAAACACAACAAAATGAATTAGAATTTATTAATGGGATTCAAAAATCAGAAGAATATCAAAACAAACAAGATCGAAATAGCAAATCCACACTTTCAGAAACAATTTTGGCAAAATATAAACACAAGCTTTGGGATCTACTAGCATCCCACTATAAAATAAAGGAAGAACTAAAATATATAAAATCACATGTGCGATCAATTTATTTTCCTAAGATAGTGACACATAAGATGCTACTTTGACCAAGCATTATTTTTAAAAATAAAATAGACTAAAAGAAAATAGAAAAATCCTTACTAATATTAGTGCAGTCCTACTCATGGCACCTTGGGTCAGGGTTGAATTGATAGTTCAAATTTACTTATCTCTTTACTTTCCATTTAAAATTTTCATGATGATACTGCGTTTTTGAAAATAAATATTCAACTAAAAGTAAAGAGAAAAAGATTTAAAGTGGACTTCTGTGACAACATTCATATTATGGTTCTTTTGGTGTGCCCACTTGTGTTCATAACTACATTATTACAAAGAGAAACACTGAGAAATAAAACTAAAGGAAACCTACTCCTAAACCTACTCTAAACTACTAAATCGATCAAAACGCAAAGTAAAATTGTATTTCCAGTGCAACCACAAGAGCATATTCAATCCTGCAAGGCATAGAAAATCAAAATTAGAATAAAAGAATCTAGTATTTGCAGATACAAAAGAAATATGTCATGTTTACCTCCTATATATTATTTAAAAAAAAAAAAAGCATGACCTTACCATTTTTTTGAAACTTCTTGATGTATGAATCCTCCAACCATTCTGCAATCTTCTCCTGATATGGGTCATAATGGAATCGAAGAGTCTAATTAAGTTTGGAAAACTTGTCAATATTATGTAGACCTGACATAACCATCAGCCAAGGCGGAAGTGCCCCATCCTCTTGACAATTATCCAATTGTTCATCCATTTCTTCACACAGAGAATCTAAAAAAATCATGTCATGTTTACTTCCTAGATATTTATGTAGAAACAAAGAAAGCACAACTTTATCTTTATTATGAAGATTTTTTAGATACGAATCTTCAAGCCATTCTCAAGACATTGTTCTTCACTTTCCTTAAGACTTTCACTCTGTTTTGGTGATAAATCCTTCAACATAATATGATCATCTAAATTTGTCTCATGTATCATAGATAATTAAAAAATTCCATGACAAACAACTAATATTTCATGTTGATAAAGTATGATTTGTCCATGAAGATTTAATGTTTCTTCTTCCAATTGCAGATCTATTGTAATGTTCCCCAAATTTACAAAATAAAAATAAAAAAATTGTTAGGGACATTAACTCTCTTTCTTTCAAACAACAAATTCGAAAGTTAAAAGGGCATATGCCATCTCTATTCAACTCTCTCTGGGCTTATGTTTCCCTACCTTATATTCCTGAAGCTACTCATGTTATATAGACTCATATATATATATCTAGGGATGGCCTTACCAATCCCAACCTCTCAAATTCCTTGACATTTCTAACATTAGTGGAAAGTATCAACAATATTCCAAAATTTCCTTACTTATTTCAAAATGCACACACACACACACACACACACACACACACACACACACACACACACACACATATATATTACGAATTATACCATTAAGGCCTTTCATAATTTACATTTCTAAGATATGAATGTTTCAGTCGAGTATCTCCCAAAGTCTTGACGAAATCACGTCCTTCCTGATAGTATTAAGGTGTATAGAAAAACAAATTCCAGGTCAAGTGAAATAAAGGGTTCCAACATGCATATCGTTTCTGTAAAATCAAGTCACAACCTTTACTCTAGATGTGACTTTAGGTTTAGTATTAGTTTGGCCACTTATGAAGGATCAAATGCGTTTAGTTCCTGGTCGGATATCGTTAGGGTCCAAAGGTAACATCCTTCCTTGATGATTTTTATAACGATAACTGTCAGATCGTTACACCATAATTGAAATGAGAGTTTAACCTCGATAGTTACGAATGTAAATTCCTGGAACATCGCCCTCCTTTTCATTAACTCAGCATGAAAAACAGAAGTGTGATTATCAAGGTCACATTAAAAACTCCATCTAGTCACTTAATGGTGGTCTGTGCAAGGTCCATTCTGAGGCCTGTCGTCTGGCCTTCTTGTCCAATGCAGAGTGGGCCACATCCCATTAGACACATGGAAAGGTATCGGTTCGTTAACTATCTCTCACTTTACTTCCGGAAAGGTCTAATTAAGTTTTTTTCCCTCCTTTCGGCTTTGTCACTCTACGAAAGTTCTCCAAAGATGTCTATGGAGAGTTGATGTGGCGTATATACCATGGAGAAGGTTCATCCTGGGAGGAATAAAAACAGATAAATGAATTTCTAATTGGTCGCCACCTCGAACCAGGTAAGGATACTTCCCTATTGTGTTTTTCTAAAACCTTTATGAAATCTCGGTGTTCCGCCTTCTTGTTTTCGACTTCAACAATATTGCATAGGAATTCTATAAGGGTTTATTTGTTGTCGGTCCTCTATTCTCTTTTTTGGATTTCCCTTATTTTTATTCAATGTTACATGGTGTTGAGTATCAATGAACTGCGCGGGATTTCTAGTCCGTAATGATGGTTTAGAAGGGTATGGGAATAAACTTATTGAAGTTTACAAGGTTCTTGTGTTGGGTGGATTTAATCCTCACTCCCAGCCCACTGACGGTTCTTACCCTATTTGGAAGTTCTTTCATGACTTATGGACTGATACTCTTCCCTGACCTCGATGGCTATCTGGAAATCATGAGTGTATATGTCTTTCTCAGTCTGCACCTCAAAATTCCACCCTGTGTGTTGCATGGTCCATCGTATTTGAAAGAAATAATTTCTATTTCGATAATATGTTATTACATTTTTTCATCTCGCCCCCGGGGGGGCAGCTCAATTGGCAAGTGCCGTGAAAATGAAGTTCCATGAGGTTTTGAGTTCAACTCCCCCCGAATTACAATGTGTGCTACGTAAGGGGCCTCGTGGGAACACCTGGAGGTTATAGTGGTAGCATCTGGATAACACGGCCACATGCCCAACTAGTTGTTGATTCCTCCAGACATATAAAAAAAAAAAAAAACATTTCTTCATCTCTGTTTGATATCGTTGTGTTGGATTTTCTTGGGGATGCACCATTCTGTAGATTTTCCCCAAACCCACTAGATGGCTTCTATGTCTAAAATCTTTTTAAAGTGTTTCTATATTTTCCCTTCGACACATATTTATGTATATATCAAGTGGGGTCTGTGTACTGGAAATTTGGTTTAAGAAGTACCCTCTAGCATGAAATTATTTAAGTATGTAAATAAATTTGGGGTTAACGTCTTTCATTCTGTTAATATCATTGTCTTTGTGTGGGAAATACCATTCGATGCCTGGTATTCAACATATATTATTAACTTTGTACTTAAAACTTCAAGAAATGCATTCTCTTCAGCATAGATAGTCAATCAATGTTTTGTCTTTGATAAATGTATTTGGCATATAACATTTAACTCTATGTTTAATGTTTTGAGAAATGCATTCTCTTCGGCATGTAATATTTAAATAGATACTCAAACTTGATTAATGCATTCAACATACACATACCATGCGAACCCTTGCAGTTCAAATTTGCAATTCTTGATGTGTTATTATTGTTTATTTATTTATTTCCTGAAAGGTTTCATTTACAAGGTTTGGTTACCAATCTAATGATGGGACCCTTGTTGTTGTGAGGGTACCCATCAAGAAGTCTTTGTTTTGCATCCCCCTTCGGTCTAGGGACATTTTCTCAACAATAATGTGAATGGAATAAGGACATCAGTTTTTCCCGAATTCGTAAGTTAAGTAAACTTTCTGTATAATTTCATTTCTTAATTCACTCTAGTAATTATGTTGCATACTCGTTTAACTTATGTTGGACAATTTCTAATTAGGAATTTATGCTTTCCTTGCAGGAACTTCGACCTTCAAAATCCCCAGATTCAGGACCGCATCATGCGCAAGGAAAGGTATTCGAGTTTCCTTTTTTTGCTCCTAAGAGTGTACTCTAGGTTTCTAAGGGAATGATACGATCATGTTCCAGAATGCTATCATTGTGGACAAATTCGTTCAGGCTCATATATATGGATGATTCTTTATCTATGTAATTGTTATAGAACGAACAGGAAAGGAAAACCCCCTTTTATAAGATTTTGAATTGTTTCATAGTTATGAATCCTAGCATTGCAGAGTTTGGTTACTTATATAACTTTCTGGAACGATTATGTATTTTAATTTAAAGAGTCTTTGCTCTCGAGTTATTGTATATCATCTAATGACCCTGTTGGGTGGAATAACTGGACTGTACAATTCTATACAGTTAGAATAGTTATAATAATGAAATATTTTCTCCATTTCTCATGTGTCCAAGCACTGATAACATTCCTGTATGAGTAGTTATATGTTGAAATAGTTATGCAACGTTTGTTACAACAACTATATATACATATATTTATATATCTATGCATATATGGATAATTCTTCTAAGTTTATGTTTGTCATTTATTCTGTTTGGTGTACTTAAATATTGAAATAGTTCTACATATTTACCCTACAACCATATGTTTATATATATATATATATATATATATAAAATCTCGAGTTTACTTCAAAAATCTCGTTTAACATTTTTACTTGGAAAAGAAAACTCAATATCTATGTGTAAATACTTCACATGTTTGATAGGAAATTTAAATAGCGCTGGAATTTTAATTCTATTTGACTTACAGGTTTCTACTAGATACCTACCATAACTGACTCACCATGTCTTCATCATTGAATGTGTTAACTAAAATCAGACTGTAATTATAATAGATAATACATAGTGACTTCAATACTTATTTTGTTAACCCACTCACACTGTACCTAAGAAGTTAACATCCAGTAGCCTTATTAATTTATTTCATAACAAAATCAACTTTCAAGGTTCATCCTACAAATAATTTCATTTCACTTAGCCATCATACACTAGAATCATTCAACAAACAATAGATAGGAGTACTTATCTAAACAAAAGCTGGGACAACAAAAGGAGCAACCAAGTTCCTCCCAACCATAGAACGAAACAACAATTATATTTTCTCCGTTCACCCCCTAACCTAACCATGAATCCATGAGGGTGAACTCCAGAACTCCTACTCAACAATAGTCCTTCATTTTTCAACAAACTTCTCTTTGCCTCACACTCAGAAAATAGTGTTCATAGAAACAAGAGAGAATTATTTCCCCAACATACTAGGCAGCGTCCCGCCTCCTCCCATATGCTATATTTATCCAAAAGTATTTGTGCCTAGGTCTTTTCCCCTTGGGAATTTTCGTAGCTTTCCAAATCCCTCATTTTCAGGGGTTACCAATGGCCAAATTCCTGATTTTCCACTTGTAACATTCATCCTTGAGGTAGTTCAAACATGTTCCCCACTCATGGAGTCAAAGTCAGTTGATTTCAATCTGGTTGTTCCATTTGTCCATCCACAATAAATACACAAATATTTGTTTCTTACAAGTGTCATAGTCAAAAAGTTGGTTGAGTAAAATCAGATCTTTTCCCAACAGTCATAATCATAATTTACAATTAATTAAATTCAAAATTCAGAATTGCCATAAATGGCAATAATTTTCCAAATTTTGAATTTACCAAAAACATAAATAAATTCCTAACTATTTTTAGAATTTAAAATAATTTATTTTGGGGGATGTTACATCCTTTCCCCCTTCAGTACAAGACTGTCCTTAGTGTTCGTCCCTTTCTTGGAAAAAGGTTGGGTGAGATTTATGCAAATATCCCTCCAACTCCCAAGTGACCTCCTTGGGACTAAAGTGCTTCCATTGCACTTTTACCTAGGCGATGAATCTATTACGTAGTGTTATTTCTCTCTTGTATAGAATGCACAGAGGTTCCTCTTGGAACTCACCTTTTGGTTCCACCTGCACCAAGTTCCAATCGATCATATGAGTAGGGTTATGAACATAATTCTTTAACAAAGAAACATGAAATACATTATGAATTTTAATATTGGCAAGGAGTGCAATTTGATATGCCATGGGTCCAATTCAAGCTAAGATCTTGAAAGGAATAGAAAACCTGGGTGCCAACTTGGCATAGTTACTTAGCTTTAGTGAAATTCTTCTGGATTTGACTTTTAAATAGATGTGGTCTCCCACTTGAAATTTTAGGTGTCTCCTTCTCAGGTCCGCATAACTTTTTTGTCTTTCATATGCCTCTTTTCAATTATGTTGTACTTTTCTTACCCTACTATCCATTTCCTAGATCATCTATGTTCCCACCATGATTCTATCAACTGGTTTATCCCAGCTAATCAGAGTCATACACTTTATGTTGTACTATACTTCGAAGGGGTTCATCTTAGTTGATGTTCGGTAACCATTGTTGTATGCAAATTCCACCAAGTGCAGGTAGTCTTCCCACTTGCTTGGTTTTGTCCTTATGTACATTCGTAGCATATCTTCCATGATTTGGTTTGTTCGTTTGGTCTACCCATCCGTTTGTGCATGATAACTTGTGCTAAAATTCAAGTTAGTATTTAACCCTACAAACAATTCTTTCCAAAAAGTAGATGTAAATTTTACGTCTCTATCTGAAATCACCATTTTAGGAATACCATGTAGTCTAAAAATTTCTTTCATGAATATTTCAATGATGTTAATATAATTAAAACTAAACTTTTTAAAACTAATGATGTTAATATATTTCAATGATGTTAATATAATTAAAACTAATAAAGTGTGCAGACTTACTAAGATTATCGATTACCACCATAATTGAATCATTATGTTTTTGATTTATAGGAAAACCTGTAATAAAGTCGAGTGATATAGTCTCCCATTTCCATTCTGGCACCGGTAAGGGCTGCAACAAGTCGGTTGGATGTTGGTGTCCAACCTTCACATGTTGACAATATTGACACTTAGATAAGTATTTTTTGTTTTGCCCTTCATATTAGGTCAATAAAATAACTTCCTTAGTGTTGTTACTATTTTCTGGTATCCCGAATGACCAGGATATGGTTTCTTGTGTATTTCGTCCAAAACTGTTAACTTTAATTCAGTCGAATCTGACATGTATATTATGTTTTTAAATCATAGTAGACCATTTCTGTCCAAACTCATATATGTTTTGTCTGGATTTTTTGTATTATTCCGTAAATCTTCCACTGTTTTAGTGTAATTATCATCATTATTACCTACAACCTTTATCCTCTATTCAAGATTGATTTCTACCCTACTAATGCTTATTTCAAACATCCCATTAGCTATTCTGCTTAAGGCATCAACCACCTTGTTTTACTTAACCTTGATGTGTCTTACCTTAGAGTCAAATTTGCTCAAGAAGGACAACGATATTGCTTTCCTTGCATTAAGGTCCGGTTGACTAAATAAAATTTCACACCGCTGTTATCAGTCAATAACATAAATTTTCTTCCCATTATATAGTGTCACCACATCTTTAAGGAATGTATTACAACTGCCAACTCTAAGTCATGAGTGACATAGTTTTGTTTGTGTTCCTTTAATTTTCGAGACTCATAACAAATAATGTTCCCTTCCAAAGTTAGGACACCACGCATATCTTCTTTACTTGCACCCACACAGACTATGAAGTATTTGTCCGGTTCTGCTACCTTTAAAATGGGTGCGGTTGTTAACAATTCCTTTAAATTATTAAAACTTTCCTGACATTTTTGTGACCAGTTAAACTTGGTTCCCTTATTTTGTAATGATGTGATAGGGTATGCTATCCTAGAAAACCTCTCTTTAAATCTGTGGTAATATCCAGTGATTCCCATGAACGATCGGATGTTCGCTACATCCTTAGGGATTGACCATTCTATGATGGCTCTTATTTTCTCAGGATCAATCGCAATACCTTCTTCAGATATTACATGTCCTAGGTATTATATTTTATTCTGATAAAAGTCACACTTATCTAATTTAGCATACAGTTTGTGTTTTCTTAAATTTTGCAGAACTATCCTTAGGTGTTCTTCATGTTATTCTTCTATTTTAGAATAGACTAGGATATCATTAATAAATACCAAAACAAACTTTTCCAAGTACTGGCTGAAAATGTTGTTCATTAAACAAATAAATGTGGTTGGCGCGTTAGTGAGACCAAACAGTATCACAAAAAATTCGTAATGTCCATATCTCGGTCTGAATGTGGTTTTACTTATGTCCTCATATTGTATCCTAACCCGGTGATAACCATATCTTAAATCCAATTTAGAAAAAATATTTTCCCCACCTACTTGATCGAACAGGTCATTGATCCTAGGTAAGGGGCACTTGTTCTTAATAGTCATTTTGTTTAATTGTCTGTAGTCGATGCATAATCTTAGAGTTCTGTCTTTATTTTTAACAAAAATGACTGGTGCTCCCCATGGTGAGACACTTGGCCAAATGTAGTTCTTGTCCAACAGTTCTTGTAATTGAATCTTTAATTATGTTAATTTGGGTAAACTCATTCCGTAAGGCGCCTTAGATATAGGAGTTGAACCAGATAGCAGATCGATAGGAAATTCTATCTCTCTCCCTGGGGGAAATTCAGGTATCTCATCAACAAACACATTTCTAAAATCATGCAAGACGAAAAAATCACCTAAGCTAGGTTTATTTTATTTTTCCTACAGATTTGTCACTTGGATAGCATAAATCTGACAACCTTTTCTCATGCACTTCTTAAATTGCATTGCTGAAATATGCCTAACTGAGACTGGTTTTTGTATACCTTGAACTGTCCTAATACTGTCGTTTTCGTCTTTATACTTGAGTGATTTTTCATAGCAATCTAAAACTTCTTTATGCCTTTCTAACCAATCCATTATGATAATGATGTCATAAGACCCTAATGGTAGAATTTTCATATTTGTCTTTGTGTTTTGACCCCCTAAATTGAACTCATAGTCAGAAATAAAATTAAATACTTTTCTTTTTGTCCATGTTGCTAGTTGTACTAGCCAAGATTTTTCATGTTTTGTTCTTTTAAGTTTATTTGAATCTACTACACCAGGAGAAATATAACTCAATGTAACTCAAGGATCAATTAAGATGGAGATACGAGTATTGTTAATTTTACCTTCAATTTCCACTACAGTGGACTGGTGATCTGCTTGTCGTCCATGCACGACTGCATTGATCTAATATAAGCTTCTGGCTACATCTCCCACTGTAGAGGCTTCTTGTAGATTGTGCACCATAGTCGTGGTTGTTGAAGTCAAACATGGACAACTCTTCCTTAAGTGAGGTTCTCCACATTCACATCATTTTAATGGTTATCTGGGGCTGTCCCTGAACTTATTTATGCCCAGATTGACTGGTTTACGACCTCCTTGTGTGTTCTAGTTATTGGTGTGAAAATATTACCTTGGAAAACTCTTTGTTGCATTTGGGAAAGGGGCTAGCTGATATCCCTTCTTCCGCTGGTTCATTTGGTCTTGTTTCTTGTCCTTCCAAGACTTGGGAAATTCCAACCGTTGTTTGTATTGGTCATAACACATTCGGGCCTTCCTAAAAACTTCACTGAAAGACTTGGAGTTTTAGAATTTGATTATGTCCTTGTAGGACTATGGTAAACAACTTAGGAATCGCTGGATTTTTACTTTTTCCTCCCAGATGTAAGGCACGAACCTTAATAATTCTAGGAATTTGTTTATCAGATCATCCATAGCCATATGACCGAGTCGTAGCTCATAAAACTCTTTAGTTTTTCTTTCATAGTAACTTTCACATAAATACTGTTTCTTAAATTACTTCTTAAAATCCGACCACTCCATCTGTTTTTCCTTTAGGCCCTTGGCCAACTTCAGATCCTGCCACCATATGCTTGCTTTTCCTTTCAGATTATAGATGGTCATTCTGACCTTCATATTGCTAGAATAGTTGTAGATTTGGAAATACGTTTTAATGTCCAATAACCATGCTTCAACCTCATCCCCTGTTCTGGATTCCTCATCAAAGGTGGACGGTTTGATTTTCTTAAACTCTGCCTCAATATGGTTCACCTATTTCCTTTTTCTTCCTATTTTTGTTTTATCTTCTGCTGATGGTGTACCTTCAAAAGAGTTGTCTCCTTTTTCTCCTTCAAGACAAGAATTATTGGAGGCCCTTTTTCTAACCTCTTCTTCCTCATTATTGTCCTTCGGGATTTTCTTTGTTACTATGATCTACAACATTACTTCATTTATTTCCTGTTGGTCTTGTTGTTCTTTTTTCATCTTCTCATTGTCTGGTTTGAAAACTTGTAGTTCCACAATGAGATTTATCATCATTTCCAGAACCTCAGTAGTTGAAATTCCATCCCCGTTTTTCCTCTGTTCTTTAGGAGGCCTTTTCTCAGGATTCTCCTCGAGTCTGATCTCTACTTCATTCTTTGTTGCCATGATTTACAACAAAAATAAATATTTTATTGTTTGTAACAATAATTGTTTTGTTAGTTTTTCATAAAACAAAAATATGTGTTAAGAAGATATTTTTGGCCCTGTTTAAGGTCCAAGTGTTGTAACCTTTTCTCTGATACCATATGTAATGTTCCCCAAATTTACCAAATAAAAAAAAAAAATTGTTAGGGACATTAACTCTCTTTCTTTACGAACAACAAATTCAAAAGACATAAGGACAAGTTAAAAGGGCAGATGTCATATCTATTCAACTCTTCCAGAGCATTTGTTTCCCTACCTTATATTCTCGAAGCCACTCATGTTATATAGGGTCATATGTATATCTAGGGATGGCCTTACCAATCCTAGCCTCTCGAATTCCTTGACATTTCTAACATCACTGTAAAGTATCAACAATATTCCAAAATGTCTTTATTTGTTTCAAAATACATATTAGTATTTATATATATGTATA
>SNQJ01S0025280.1:63978-76641 GCA_010110895.2 Picea sitchensis
AACTATCAAAATAGTTCTGAGTATTTACCCTACAACCATATGTCTATATATATATATATATATATATATATATATATCAAATCTCAAGTTTACTTCACAAATATCCTTTAACATTTGTACAATTTAATATTACTTGGAAAATACATATCTATGTGTAAATACTTCACTTGTTTGATAGGAAATTTAAATAGCGCTAGAATTTTAATTCTATTTGACTTACCAGTTTCTACTAGATACCCATGATAACTGATTCACCATGGTTTCATCATTGAATGTGTTAACTAAAATCAGACTGTAATTATAACAGAGAATACATAGCGACTTCGATACTTATTTTGTTAACACACTCACACTATACCTAAGCAGTGAACATCCAATAACCTTATTAATTTATTTCATAAAAGAATCAACTTCCAAGGTTCATCCTATGAATCATTTCATTTCACTTAGCCATCATAAAGTAAAATAATTCAGCAAACAATAGATATGAGTACTTATCTGAACAAAAGATGGGACAACAAAAGGAATAACGAAATTCCTCCCAACCATAGAACAAAACAACAGTTCTACTTTCTCTGTTCACCCCCTAGCCTGACCATGACCCATGAGGGCGAACTCCAGAACTCCTCCTCATCAATAGTCCTTTAGTTTTCAGCAAACTTCTCCTTGCCTCACACTCAGAAAACAATGTTCATAACAACAAGAGAGAACTATTTCCCCAACATACTAGGTAGTGTCCTACCTCTTCCAATATGCTATATTTATCAAAAAAGTATTTCTGCCTAGGTCTACTCCCCTTCAAAATTTTCGCAACTTTCCAAATTCCTGATTTTCAGGGGCTGCCAATGGCCAAATTCCTGATTTTCCACTTGTAATATTCATCTCTGAGGTAGTTTCAACATGTTTCCCACTCATGGAATAATGGTCAGTTGATTTCAACCTGGCTGTTCCATTTGTCCATTCACAATAAATATAAAAATAGCTATTTCTTACAAGTTTCATAGACAAAAAAATGGTTGGGTCAAATCATATCTTTTCCCAATAGTCATAATCATAATTTACAGTTAATTAAATTTGGAATTTGGAATTTCCATAAATGGCAATAATTTTCCAAATTTCGAATTTACCAAAAACGAAAATAAATTCCTAAGTATTTTCAGACTTTAAAATAATTAATTTTGGGGGATCTTACATATACATCTCTAATGAGTTTCATTTGAATTTTAGAATGTTTAATATCGTTTTCATCATCTAAGTGTTCTTCAATAATTGAATTTAAGTACTGATTAGAGCAAGAGTTAGAAGAATATGGACATTCACCTTGACCCAACATCAAATCTTCTTCCACTATGGTCAAGGGATGAGTATACAATGATTCAGAGGAAAAAACAATTTGATTTTTAGTAAGAACCTTTTCAATAGGTTTTACCTCCCTTGTTTCTTCAAAATTTTCTGATGGATTCCTCTGATCCTGCGAACAGAATTCTTCTTGCAATTGAATGATAGGATTTGTAACCAATTCATCATTCATGATTGAATATGACTGGATGAAAGGGATGCAAGAATTGTAGAGGAGATTTAGTACAAATGACATGTCATCAAGATTAAATTTATAGAGAGCATGATGGACTCTTGTTGAAAATCCTTCTAGAGATGAATTGTCATTTATTAGTAAAGTCTGAAATTCTTCACATAATTGATTGTAATCGTAGTTTTCAAAATAATCTAAGAATTCATCTACAAATTGAAACCAATCAATAATGTGATATGCTGGAAAAGACTCAAACCAATGTTTAATCCGACCCCTGAAATTAAAATCGAACAATCTGCATAAAATATCTAAATTATAAATATTATCCTTAATGCATTTATACCAAAACTTGTTAAGATGGTCTTTTGGAGACACATTCCCCCCACCATCAAAGGTGAGTTTGGACAAGCGAGATATTGTCTCATTTGGAATATCGAGTAATGAGAAGTGGAAAGCATGTTTCAACACAATGATTTGGGGAGCCATGGGGAATTAAAAACATTCGAAATAAAGGCTCGTGCAAGGACAACTTGTCAGTCTGGCCTACCTTCTAGTGCATTTCAAGATGACACAAAATAAGAATTTATAAATTTGGAATTATGACAGGCTGAGGGGTAAAACATTTAATCATTAAATTTACCTCGACCCTCCTTCTAGCGCCATTTGCTGACATGCATAAGTGACACAACTTCAACTGGTAGGTCAAATACGGACCAAGGTTGTTTAAATAACCCAAGCCATTTGGAATGAAATAACTGGACGGGTTTAATGGCTCCATTGGCCAACTAAAGTCCTAAAAACAGTAAACAAAATAAACTAATATAAAGCTATGATTCTAACAAATGATATATTACTTACTAATTTTTATTAAAAAGAAACGTGAATATACAAATGATTATAAACAATCTATATACAATTTACAAGGTTTACTTGAAATCTTGCGAAAACGAATGTTCATAATAATGTTTCAAAATAAGATAAAGTAAGAACATAAATATTTTTTGTTTTTTTTAATGTTTAAAGATTTTAAACTAATGAATACTAAGAAAATACAATTGAAACAATGACACAAAAACAATCAAATATAATTAATGCAATCATTGTCTCATTCATATATAAATAAATCTAAATAAAAGAAAGCAATGCACCTACTAACCTCTCACTGATCAGCAGTACTAAGATAAATTCATCTCTCTGTATTTGTATGAGCTACTCTTAACCTGTGTCAAGTGTAAACCTATGACAAAAGTAAGCATAATACTTCCTGAAGAAATTCAAGGAAGTGTTTCATATTCTGGAGCGAGTTTATCACGACAAAAAGACAAATAATTATATATCTTGTGACCTTGAAATGTTCAATAACTTAAAATGAAATAAATTCCAGTTCTTAGGAATGGTGTTACCAACTATATAGCATTAGATGTAAACTCAAAATACTTGAAAAAATGATGAGTCACAAAAATAAATTAAACCAAAAGATAATGAACAACATAAATAAAAGCATGATATAAAATATTATGCGAAGAACTGACTAAAGCTAGTTCAACACAGATAACATTTCACATCAAGAAATTACATGAGGAGACAATGAAAAAGCACTGCAAAGTCTACACAAGACGAAATCCAAAGAGTAAACTGCTTTCTCATATAGTTTTGACAAAATATGTTCATCATATGGTCCATGAAGAACTTTTGGGATAATAGACTCTTAACGGAATATTCCAAATATAAAAAGTACGCAGAACATAAATAAAATGCTAGAAATGTGAGATGAACAACAATATAACCGGAATAACACCACAATAATACTTAAATGATAACACAATAACCCCAAAAACAACACTTTGATTACTAAGAGCAATGTTCATGGTCCTCTTCGAGGGGGCAACCTCCAGTCGAGCAAAGCTCTATTACAATAATATCCAAGCTAGGGTTCTCATACCCTTGACTCCTATTTATACTAAATATGTTTATCAATAGAACCATCTAGAGGAAGATCCTTCTAGAAGTGAAATCTTCTATTAGGTCTTCTTACATTCCACTTATTCTACTTTATTGCAAGGCCTTATTAATATTGACCTTTATTACATCGGAATACATTGTTCTACCTATGTGAGGGGTTAGGTCCCTAACATGTCCTCCCACTAAAAAATAGCCTTTTCATCAAGGCTTGAGATGTGGAAATTGTTGCAGAATCGTAGTTGGTTCCGAACTGGCATCTGTTGGAGTTGTATCTTTCCACTGGACTAACAAATCCTTGATGGTTCGCTGACGTAGGCGATGCTCACACTGGTCCAAAACTACTTATGGTTGTAGCCAAATGGAATCTTCTTCATCCAACTTGGGAAGGTTGGTTTGAGTTTGGCACTTAGTTCCAATAACCTTCTTCAACCTTGAAACATGAAAAACAAAATGTAGCTTAGAATGACTGGGCAAAGATAACTGATAGGCCAAATGTCCCACACACTTGAGAACTATATAAGGACCATAAAATTTGGGCGCCATCTTCTGACAATGGTCGGCCTTGAGAGAATTTTTCTTGTAAGGTTGCAGTCGAAGAAACACCTGATCCCTTTCTGTAAAATGATGTTCAGAGCAACCTTGATCTTCTTGTTGTGTCATGCGATTCTGGGCCATGTCCAAATTCTCTTTGAGGGTACCGAGAATAGCCTATCGAAATGTAAGAGTTTGGTGAACCACCTAGACCTTCGAGACACTTGGTAAATATGAGAGAACTGACAGTGGCTTGTATCCATATACCTCTTCAAAAGGAGTCATGCGGGTAGTTGTATGGTATGAAGTGTTGTACCACCATTCAACTAGGGGTAACCATTCAGTCCATTTCTTTTTCTCTTTTGATGCAAATCACCTCAAATATGTTTCCAAACACTTGTTGACAACTTTCATTTGACCATCCATCTTGGGATGATAAGTTGTGCTGAGATGAAATTGGGTGCATTGTAGCTTGAATAGTTCTTGCCAAAAATTACTGGTGAAAGTTAGGTCGTGATCAGAAACAATAGAATGTGGCATGCCATGAATCTTGAAGACCTGATCCATGAAAAGTTGAGCCAGTGTGGATGTTGTAAATGGGTGTTGAAGAGAGCAAAAATGAGCATACCTGGAAAGGTGCTCAAATACCACCATGATGACTGATTTATTACCCGATTTAGGTAAGCCCGTAATAAAATCGATATAGAGATCCCTCCAAATAGCAGGTGGAATCGGAAGCGGTTGTAGTGTGCCAGGATATTTTACTGTTTCACCCTTGTTGCATTGAAGCACATCACATTCGGCCACAAAATTATGAATGTCTTGTTTCATACCATCCTAGAAAAAAGAACATTTGACCCTATCATAGGTTTTGGTAAACCCAGAGTTTACAGTTGTGGGTGTAGCATGAAGCTCTAAAAGCACCATGGATTTAAGTTTTAACTGTTTACTTAAATACAAATGGCCTTTGTATCAAATATCATCATGGACCCAAGAGTACCCCAGGGAAACTGGAGAATTGGAATGCAATTGTTCTATCAGAAGAGAAATGTTAGGATCATGTAGCCATTCCCAGCGAACGACTTGGAGCCAATCTGGTACAATGAAGCAGAGAAAAAAAAGGTAGCCTTCATTTTCATATTTTTAGGAAATTGCATCTCCCACCACATTGTCTTTTCCTTTCTTCTAAATGATCTCATAATCATATCCAAAGAGCTTAGTCACCCATTTTTTTTTCTCTCGGGAGGAAATGTGTTGTTCCAAAAAATACTTGAGGCTTTGATGATCTTTCTTAATTTGCACGCATTGCCCCGATAGATAAGGGCACCAAAAATCAATGACATGCATAATAGCCAACATTTCTTTTTCATAGATTGATTTTCCCAAATTTCATTCAGAAAATTGTTTGTTGGTAAATGCCAAAGGCAAACCCTCTTGCATAAGGACAATGCCAATACCTTTCCCTAAAGCATCACATTCCAGGACAAAGGTCTTTGTGAAATCAGGAAGGGCTAGAACTAGAGTGGTGCACATGGCCATCTTCAAGGTTTGAAAAGATTGAGTAGTTGTTGGAGTCCTAGTGAAAGAATTCTCTTTAAGGAGTGCGGTGAGAGGTGCCGCAATATTTCCATAATTCTTAACAAACTTGTGATAATAACCTGTTAACCCCAGAAATCCTCGCAAGATTTTGAGAGTCTTTGGGTGAGGCCATTCTTGCATAGATTCAATATTTTTAGGATCCACCCTGAAGTCGTTCTTTCCAACAAGATGACCCAAGTACTTGACTTGTAAGGCGCCAAAATCACATTTAGATTGTTTCAAGAAAAGTTGGTGCTGAGTGAGTAGATGGAGAGTGAATTCCACATGAGCAAGATGGTCTATCTAGTTTTTTCTATAAATGAGGATATCATCAAAGAAAACTAAGACAAAATGACGGAGAAAAGGGTGAAAGACATGATTCATGAGGCTTTGGAAGGTGGAGGGGGAATTACACAAGCCAAAGGGCATGACCAAAAATTCATAGTGGCCCTCATGAGTTCTAAAGGAAGTCTTAGGAATGTTTTCCTCTTTCATACAGATCTGATGGTAGCCAAAATGAAGATCAAGTTTGGTAAATAATTGGGCACCACTCAATTCATCCAAAAGGTCATCAATGACAGGAATGGGAAATTTGTCTTTAATGGTGAGTTTGTTGAGGGCACAAAAGTCAGGACACATGCACCAAAAACCTTCTTTATTTATAACCATGACCACATGAGAAGAGTAGGGGCTCGTACTAGGGCGAATAACACCTGTGTCAAGCAATCCTTGCAACATTTTCTCAATTTCATTTTTTTGGGAAAAGGGGTAACGATAGGGACGGATATTGGGAGGGAGGCTTCCTAGGATAAGGGGAATGGAATGATAATGAAAACCATGGGAAGGTGGGACTCCCTAAGGAGTGGAAAATACCACTTGATGTTTAGAGAGGATGGAGTGGAGGTCTTGTAGTACAAAAGGTGTTTTAGTTGCCTGTATGGCATGGAGTTGGGCAATAATGACAGAATGACCTTTTTTGAGCATCTTTTCCATGCGATGGGAACTAATGATATCCGGTGAACCGACGGTGATGCCTTGGAACTTATATTTTTGACCCTCCTGGTCGAATTACATGGTTAATTCCTTGAAATCCATGAGAATGGGACCCAAAGTCCTTAGCTAGTCTTCACCCAACACAATTTCAAAACCGTCTATGTCGATAGAAAACATATGATATTTCAGATGGTAGTCACGAATTTGGAGACTCACATTGTCACAACACCCTCCATATTTCATGGAGCCACCATTGGAAATCATTATTTGGAAATTATTGACTGCATGGATGTAGCAATGAGTTTCTTCGACAATGTGGTGATGAATAAAATTATGGGTGTTGCCACTATCAACTAGAATGTTGACCTTCCTATGCCTGATGTAACCAATTAGCTTGAGGGTTTGGGGAGTAGAGAATCTAGTGAGAGAATTTAGGGAAATGACTAGTTCTACTTCAGGAGGGTTTGAGGGAGGGGCTATGTCTATGGTTTCAGTTGACTCAGACATAAGGGTATTTTCAACATCCTCTTCTGACAGATCCTCTGAGATGGCCATAAAAATATTTTTTTCCTTACACTTGTGGCCCGGAAAATATTTGTCATCACAATTATAACAAAGGCGTTTGAATTGGCGGTCAACAATTTTATCCCTGATCAATTTTTGGATCTTTAGTGAAGCAGAGGCAGTAGTGGGATTTACTGGTTTAGTGCGAGGAATAAAGGAGGGTTTCTGGTTTTGAGAAGACACAACTTGTTGTGCTTATTTATCTCTTTTAGTAGCACCCACCCAAGTCTGAGGCCGAGCCATGAGGACATGGGCACAAATCTCATCCTTGAGGCCACTGATAAAACATTCTCGGAAAAAGGCATCAGACATGCCATCTGTCTGAAAAGTCAGGCGCTCAAAAGCAGTTATAAAGTCTTCCACTATTCTGGATTGCTTCAACTTTGTCAAACATCCTAAATGGTTTGTGTCAGTGTCAAAACATTCATAAAGCTCTGCCACAAAGTGTGTCCAAGCAATATACCCTTGACGAAAAATTTTTCTCCATTGCCACCATTGCCAATGTTCTTGATCTAGATGGAGAACACCATACTAGAGTTTGGCCAAGTCATATGTAATGTTGTATAAAGAGAACTAATGTTCCATTTGGGTTACCCACCGAGTGGGATCCGAGCCTTCAAATTTGGTCACGTCCACCTGTGGAAGGCGTAGGTCATGCTGGAAGTGATGGAGCTGAGAATTATGGGAATGAGAGAAAGTTTCATCTTCGATATGTGGAGGTTAGTCAGATAAAGGGTTATCTGCAGGGATATACATCTTGGTTCAGATCATCGAAATGAGAGATTCAAGTTGGGTATTCATGTCTTGTTTGAGTTTCTCGATTGAGGCGGCAATGGAGGACTACATGGCTGTATTGATGGCGGCAACACTGGCACTGAGTTGCTTCACTTCTTTTTGGGTCTTTATGAAATTAGATTGCAAGGTATTGAGGAGAGCTTCCACGTCTTGGCTATGGGTATGGGCCATGATGACGAGGGAACCAAAACGGGGAGGGTGGGGTCAAAAAATCTGCTAAAAAATGATATGTATGAATGTGATAAGAGTGAAGAGATAAATCCAATGGAATAGGTCTCAAATAATGGTGCAAAAATTTCTAGACTTTTTTTTTTTTTACTCCTACGGAGTTATACTATGGTCTGAAGAATACTGCAGTGATGAAATGCCCAAATTCTTAACCTCGAAGAAATGTGTAGTGATTTCGTAACTTGAACACAGTTGCGCGGTAATAGATCTTGTCTGTTTTAATTTATTTTTTTTGTTTCCGTCCCTTAGGTTTAGGTATTTAGGGGTTATACAGACAAGGGTTTTCCCTGTGTTATGGCTCTCTGATATACATGCGGGGTCCAATAGTAGTACTTGACCCAACATCTCAGAGAACTAACTAAGGAGTCTAGATCGTGCCCTTAGTTGTACTACCCAACTACCCAGGTACTAGAGAGTATTGTCCCGAGTGTTGTTCTCGCTGGCACTATAGCAATCAGGCTGTCGATCATTTTATTTAAAGAGGGATTCAAGAAATCTAGGTTGATCCATACATAGGTGTTGTGTGATGCACTACGACTCAAATGGGTACCAACAGGGGTTAAGAACCACTTGTATTTCCTACATTTATGAATCCTTCAACTGCGATTTTATGCGTGTAACGACAGATCTTTGTGGCTTAAAGACACCAGAATACGTCTCTACCTTGGAAAAAAAATCAACCCACAATTTTCTGCCAAGGAAAGTGCTCTGATACCACTTGTAATATTCCAGATATAAAAAGTATGCAGAACATAAATAACATGCTAGAAATGGCAAATGAAAAACTATATAACCATAATAACACAACAATAATACTGAAATGATAACAGAATAACACCAGAAAGAGCACTTTTATTACTGAGAGCAATGTTCATGGGCCTCTTCGAGGGGGAAACCTGCGTTCGAGCAAAGATCTATTAAAATAATATCCAAGCTAGGGTTTTCATACCCTCAACTCCTATTTATACTAAATATTTCTATCAATAGAACCATCTAGAGGAAGATCCTTCTAGAAGCGAAAGATTCTATTAGGTCTTCTTACATTCGATTTATTCTACTTTATTGCAAAGTCTTATTAATATTGACATTTATTACATCGGAATACATTGTTCTATCTATGTGAGGGGTTAGGTCCCTAACACTTAAAGACTGAAAAAAAATAATATGTAAATGATAGCAATTAACCATGTATTGATAAAATGGACTAAAGCTAATTTAAATCAATGCATAATCAATTATTCAAAGAATATGAAGATATTATAATGAAAATAAAAAAAAATACTCACAGGTCAAAAGCCACTAAGAAACCTGGAATTCCATATTCTTCTTTGAAAATACTTGTCCATTCTCCCAAAGATTCCAACCATCCGTTACTCCATTTGAAAAGAAAAAACGTTTACAAAATAGAAAGGATAAAAATCCTCCTCTCAATTTCTTGGATCCGTATGGCTCTAAACTTTCTCATATATTTATACAATGAATGAATAGTCTCGACGTCACTAATAATTTTTTCCACCTGAAACTTTCCTCGTAAAGAGACACAAATATCTCTCAAATCATGCATTTGTTTGGGAAAATTACCTCGTGTAAGCTAAATGGGTCCATTTTGGAGATGATTTTTCAACCGTTTCTTCAGATTCCTCATGTTTTGGCTGCAATCAGTCCCACAAAATCGTTTGTCTTTTCTTGACGTATTTCCAAGTTTTATCTGTTGTTCCTCATAAATTTATTTGCAGCAATCCAATATTACTTTTAGATCAATCATATTGAACGTACTTAGATAATAAAATCAAGCCATGATGATATCCGTACCAAATAACTCATAATAGAAACATGTGAAACAAAAAGAAACTTAAATTAATAACCTAAAAATTGTGAATAAAACAAAATCTAGAACAATAAAATAAAAAATGAATTTAAACTAACTATAATTTCTAAACAAACATTGTGTATATTTTCCTTTCACATATGATCTTAAAATTCTAGAAGCTTCAAGTTGAGGGAGAGGAGAAGAATATTAATTTTGAGTTTTCACAAAATCAAACAAATGATAGATAATTTATTTATTTATTTTGGAATGAGATGCAAACTAACAAAAAGTTTAATTAATTAAACCCACCAATTGATTTTGTGAAAATGATTGTTAATGAGCAAAAGACGAAAACATAATCATAATTTGAACAAAAGTGAAAGTTAATAAAAATTAAGGTTTTCGTTTAAATTAAGATTTCTATGATCATCTCTCCCTCATTCAAATTTGATCAAATGTGAACAAATTTCATAGAAAAGATATGTCGTAATAAAAACTCTCAAATTATGAAGCTCATCCATCAACATTAAAACCTTGTAGAAAGAAAAACAAAATGGCATTTAAATTTCATGAAATTCAAACCAAACAAAACAAAAGAATATAAAATCAAACCAACCTCGAAACAAAGAAAACCAATACCAATTCAATAAAGCCATATGGAAACAAACGAAAAATCAAAGTAAAATTGCAAGGGACCTTAGATTTTGATTAAAGAAAAACAAGGGGGTTGTTGTGGCCCAACAAATGGCGACTTACTGGGTGAAGCAGTTATCTCTAGCCTATTCAAATTTCATCGCAGGGAAGATGAATAAGACTTGGATATAATTTTAAGCTGGTTTGAAACAAATCAATTTTAATATTACACAATGTTAATACTAGCTCAGATTTATAGAAAAATATCAAAAAAGAAGAAAATAATTCTTTTACAGAGGATAATAACCTTAAGTTGTGTTTTAATAAAAGAGTCACGATGTTTATAAAATGACTTCAATACCGTTGACAGAGCCACTGCTGCCAGCAGATGTCCATATCCTCGACAGAGATGTCATTTAACCCACTCAAATTCTTTAATCGCATCCAATAGTTGTATCCGCATGATCTAGACTTCCATAAAAGTTAATTTAAGAGAATATAATTTCTACCTCTCAACCCGACATTGCTTCGTTGTCATTAGGCCTCTTGAGTACCCCGACAAAGTTGTCTTGGTATCATGTGTGTATTTACCCGCTGCTAGCAAGCCTGTTCAGTACCCCGACAAGTTTACACACACTTCCCACACTTAAGTGCTTCCAACCCTCTTATGCCACTTTTAAATAATAATACAATTATAGATTTATTGATGTCAAAGAGAGCGGGGTGATACTGTAGGTTAACTGCAATATAGGTGAACAATTGATCATTTATTTTTATTTATTTTTATTTGCTTTCAAAACTCAAAGTTTTATCATGGTTTAGAGATTTTAGATTTCATTTAAGAAATCATCTAGAGAATGGGGAATAACTTAAAAGTGATTCGTTAAGAATATGGATGGCGTAAAAAGTCTAAGGATAATCGTAATTCCCAAAGATCTCGACACATCTCAGGGGAAATACTCTCACAAAGACCGTTTAGGATTTCATAGTACTCAACTCACTTACAAATCAATTATTTGAGTTGGACCTTAACATAAAAAATTGTTTGAACTCTTTCAAATTTGTTTTAAAAAAATAAGTCTTGAGATGAATGCTTCATTCGACAATCTCTCTTTGATCAGAAATATAATTATTCAAAAATACAGACAAGAATAAGGTTCAATCAAAGAAAGAAAAAAAACAAACAAACACACAACATACTGAATCAGATTTTATTAATGGGATTCAAAAATCAGAAGTATATCAAAACAAACAAGATCGAAATAGCAAAACCACACTTTGAGAAACAATTTTGGTGAGATATAAGCTCGAGCTTTTGTATCTACTAGCATCCCACTGTAAAATAAGGGAAGAACTAAATCATATAAAATCTCATGTGCAAGCAAGTTCTTTTCTTAAGATTTTGATTCATAAGATGTTACTTTGACCAAGCATTATTATTAAAAATAAAAGAGACTAGAAGAAAATAGACAAATACTTACTAATATGAGTGAAGTCCTACTCGTGGCACCTTGGGTCAGGGTTGAATTGATAGATCAAATTTACTTATCTCTTTACTTTCCATTTGAAATTTTCATGATGATACTACGTTTTTTAAAAGAAATATTCAACGAAAAGCAGAGATAAAAATATTTAAAGTGGACTTCCCTGAAAAAATTAATATTATGGTTCTCTTGGTGTGCCTACTTGTGTTCATAACTACATTATTGCAAAGTGAAACACTAAGAAATAAAACTAAAGGAAACCTACTCCTAAACCTACTCTAAACTACTAAATAGATCAAGACTCTAAGTAAGATCCTATTTCCAGGGCAACCACAAGAGCATCTTCAATCCTACAAGGCATACAAAATCGAAAATTAGAATAAAAGAATGTAGTATTTGCATATACAAAAGAAATATTGCATGCTTACCTCCTATATATTCCTTTAAAAAAAAAACACGACCTTACCATTTTTTTGAAACTTCTTGATGTATGAATCTTGCAACCATTCTACAATCTTGTCATGATATGGGTCATATTGGCATGGAAGAGTGTA
>SNQJ01S0025281.1:21032-35215 GCA_010110895.2 Picea sitchensis
ATTAAACCAAAACACATGCCTTGAATGAAAATATATCTCACACCCACACATGGGGTTCTTTAGCATCCAAGTTGGATACAAAATCCATGAGTAGGTTTTGTGCACTGGAAATGGTCTTCGAGGTCTAAATATGGTCAAGGGGGAACAAATGTATTATTCCCTGAATGAAGGAACGTATTATAGAGATATAAATTTATGGTTGGGGGATGAAAACAATCGCTCCATAGGCCCTAGAAACTACCATCGAAAACACTTGAAACCACAACACAAACCCTCTCTAAGGGGAATTTGGCATCAATGTTGGATATGGATGCCACTAGGATATTTCGTGCAACAAGGATGGGTGATTGGGCCTTGAACATGGCCTAGGAAGGAAAACAAGTGCCTTGAGATATTGTTGAATCTTCTCTATCTCAAGAGCCTTGAACGAGTCCTCATACCAATAGATCAGTCTTACAAGTGGGATATGGGATATGGATACCATTGATTTATTTTAAGCATTAGTGATGGGTCTAAGGGGCTATACTATGGTCAAAAAATAAAAGAACCTTTTAGGCCTTTGGCGGTATGAACAAGGCCTCCAACCATGACACATGCCTTCTCTATGGAGTCTTTTCCCCCAAGTGGTATTCAAAGAACCATTTGGAAATTTTTCACAGGCCTAATAGGACTATGCCTAGTTGAGGAAAATATGTTCTAATGTTAAAAATTTTGTTATGAAACATAAGTCCTAAAATAGGTCCTAGGTGGCATCTTCAGGTTGTGTATCATTCCACTATATCAATTATTTCTAGATAATGCATTATTGTAGTGAAGGCTCTCCTTTGTCCATTACTTCCTTTGGTTGTAACCAAATGGAACCCTATTTTTACATTTACTAACCACACACCAAATACCTAGTGGAACTTATTCAAAAAGGATGTCCATGTACATGAATTAACTGACTCCCAAGTATCACTAACTAGCGAGGTTAGGGTAGCACCCTAACATGGCCTCCCCCTTCAAAATAAACATTTTCCTCAAGGATAGAGAAGTGGAAACTGATATAGAAGTGTGGTTGGATCCTAGGTGGCATCTTCGGGTTGTGTATCCTTCCACTTTACCAATACTTCTTGGATAATGCACTAACACAACTCACACCCTCTTTTTTCCAACACTGTCTCTATTTGTAACCAAATGAAACCCTCTTCATCATGTTTTAAGAGAATAGTTTGAACATGACAATTTATCCCTACCACTTTCTTCAAACAAGACAAACATGAGATACTTGGTGGATCTTGGAGTCATCTGGAAGAGCCAATCTATAAGCCACTTGTCCAATGCACTTAGGGACATGATATGGGATTTAGAACTTGGGTTATAGCTTTTGGTCACTCTTTTCTTTGAAAAACATATGCTTATAGGGATGGATATGAAGAAACACCTAATCCCCATCTTCAAACTAGTGCTCTAGGAAATGTCAATCTACTTGTTGCTTCATTCTATTTTGAGAAAAGACCAAACTATCCTTTTGAGTGATATATACCATTGTGATTAGGGAAACTAGAGAAAGCCAATGGAGTAAGTGGGAAATATAGGTGTCGGGAATGGGATGGGTCCATGGGAAAAATGATTAAAAATGATAGGTAAAAGGACGATCAGGGAGAAGAGGGGAATCCAATGGGATAGGGTCTCAAATAAGGGTGCGAGTAGGACCCTGACTTTTATTTTTTAATAATCCCGTGGAGTTATACTCCGACATGAATAATGCTGCAGAGTCGAAATGCCCATATTCTTAACAAGAATTGTTTTTTAGTAATTTCGCAATGAGAATGCAGGAAGCAAGCTTGCATGGCCAAAATATCATTTTTTGTTCCTTATGTGCTTTGTTCCCCCGGGTTAAGGTTTTTAGGGTGCCTATGGACAAGGGTTTTCCCTGTGATATAGCTCTTTGATATACGTGTGGATTCGAACAATAGTTATCGGCCTAATATCTTCGGGAACTAACTAAGGAGTCTCAACTGTACCCTTAGTCGTACTACCCAATTACCCAAGTACTAGAGCATATCTTCTCGAGTGTTGTTCTCGGTGTCACTATAGTGCTCAGGCTGTCGATCGGTTGGTTTCACGAGACCTAGGGGACTCCCAATATACCTGAAAGTATGTGGGAGTGATGGCCATGTACAATTTTTTCCTGAAGTGGTTCTACTCGAAGGGTACCAACATGTGTTACAGAGGTTTCCAAGAAGGTGAAACATTGCTTTCTAGACAGCCTCATGAAACCATATTTATTTCCTATGTGTAGTCTTCCTCACTGGAGTTTTACCTGCTGAACGACATATCTTTGTACTTTAAAGATGTTGATAGTACACATCTCTACCCCCAAAAAAATCCCATAGTTTCCCTAGATTAAAGTGCTATGATACTACTTGTTAGGTACCATGTCTATTATATTAATAAAAAAAGAGAAATACTATAGAAGATACCAACGAAACAACAAAATGTAGAGAACAACAACACCAAAAAAGATATATTTTTTTTATAGAAAACAATGTTCACTTGCGTCTTCGAGGGACCAACCTCTTACAATAATTCTCAAGACAAGACTTTATCATCTCATCTACTCCTATTCATACCAAATCTATCTTCAAAAGAATAATCAAGAGGAAGATCTTTATAGAAGCGGAAGCTTCTATTAAGTCTTCTTACATTAGACTTGTTCACATTATTAACTAGGTTTGATTTACTAATATCAACCTTTATTACATAGAAATTATATTATTCTATCTATGTGAGGGGTCAGGGAGGTTAGGTCCCTAACCCAACACTAGTCAAACACAATCGACCATTATTAAATATAGTCAACCAAGGTCAATTATAGTGATGACCAAGGTCAATTATAGTCAAACATGGTCAACCATAGTCAAATATGGTCAACAATGATCAAACATAGTCAACCATAGTCAAACATTATCAATCATGGTCAAACATGGTTAGCCATAGTGAAACCTAAAGTGGACAACTATACTCTAATATGGTTAACCATTGTCAAAGATGGAAAACACGATCAACCATAATTAACCACAAATCATCATTAAATGTTCAAACATAATTAACCATATTCAAGATATTGACATGTGAATTCAAAAAACTATTTACTCTTTCTAACCACAACCAGGGGTGGCTTACCATTATCCATCCTCTTTAATTAGTTATGTGATTGTACATATTAGGCTTCTTAATTAACCCGTCGACACGCCAATGATTCATTGTTGCAACTATAGACAAAGTCTGTGGAGAGAGGGTCCAACCACCAGCCTTGTAGTCTTATCAAAGACCGAGGTTGCTAGTCTTATCAATTGCTAGTCTTATCAGATCCTCGTGGTTGGCAATGGCTGTAAAACGGATCACAAAGAAAGCAAGATTACGTTTGCAAGCCAAAGAGGAAAATAAATAGACAACAGCTTTTGGTAGTGGGAGGCCATTGATATCGACGTGCAAAATCCGTCAGATTTGAGATTTTGGACCAAACTATTCAGGAAAAACGCAGACAAGAATGGAAGATCAATAAATCAATCTATTAGGGTGGCAGACTTTCATTTCCTTCGATAATTTTTGGCTGGAATTTAAAAACCTGGGATCTCATCCAATCTTATCTATTCAGAGATGTGATTTAGCGGTTTTGGGGTCTCCGAGATTCCAGCAAGAATGGGATGTTTTAACCACCCTTTACAAAACTCCTCTCGGCATATTAATCAAAGCAGTGTATGTTGTGGAATCTGCACGGAGTTCTAGCCCCACTTGGCTCACATAACTAATGAGAGTGGGTCCGATTGTCGAATTCGGCTTTTCGACTGGATATCCAGTAAGAGGTTTCCCTTTCTCCTTGTGAATAATAAATAACAATCAGTAATGGCGTACAGAGACAGCATTACAACTCCATTATATCTACTTTGAAGAATCTTAATTAATCCTAACTACGATGTGATGCGTTGATATGAGACATAGTATTTAACCAAGAATGATCCAATGTTATCATGGAAAATGAATGTTATCATAGTATTTGTTGGAACTTATTATTTTATTGTTATACTCTTGGTTCAAAGGTTGAAGCTGCCCTTCTTCCTAAATAAGTAAGAGGTTATAATTAAGCCCAAAAGTTGGATTTTGGGATCTCGTGTATTTCACGATGTACCTACCAAGCCTCGGTATCCCGTCGCGCGAAGTAGCGATAAGGTTTAGTTCTAACCACCGTTATCGAGCCTTTAAGTAAAGATCGTTTGATGTCATCACCTCATGCTCTCGCGTTTTAGGAGTTACTCGTCGAACACTTTCCGAACCTCCGAGATGCGAAGTTGCAAAGTCTTTTCAAGTCACTCAGGTAAATATCAAGAGTAATCTTTTTAAACCGTAGTTAGTCTCTATCGTGATTTCGCAACTTGGCGATTATTGCCTTAAAACACAACACCTTTGTAACTCTGATCCCCGAAGTCGCGATATTCATTAATTAAGATGGGTTAATTAAAAGCTTAAGTTAAATCACAAATTATAAATAATCTTGTGCCATTGCAATTTCGGGCTTGTGGGTCTCAAAGGCTAGAAGCGAAATCGTCCAATACGACGAGCACTGAAAAGGGGATAAAGCACTAAAACCACGAAATTAAGGGAGCTAAGCTGGATTCATTAATGCCTTGAATAGATTTTACCATACGATCTATGGATGAAGCTTTTAATGTTTCTGCTCTTTTCCCAAGTTACAAGTCATCAAATATTTATGGCATTTATTTGAATTTCACTGAAGTGATTGACAGTAAGATCCCACTTATTTGCTAAAATCTTTCCATTAAACTATTTAACCGTTTTGTCGACAAGGACTAGCACGAACTTAAGTGTTTAAGCAGAGGGTTGTCTTTCATTATCTCATCTTTTCTTTCTACTGTGCGTAGAGATGTTTCATCAGGATAACTTATGTCTGTGTTTTCAATCTTTTGCGACAAGGGATCTAATTGCAAGGTCATACACCATGGCTCCACAAAAAGCGCCCAAGGCAGTCATCGAGAGCTCAGGCCAAGGTTCAAACATTGTTTCTGATACTTTGCCTCGAAGTATCAATACTATTAAAACATGGACGCATATTTCCAATATTCTGTAGCCCGAGGTGATAAATTGCTCGGATGATTCCTGTGATGAGGGGAACGATGACATGTCCACCAAATACAAAATCATTGCTCAAGCAGAGATGCACAAAATAGCAACAAGGCCATGGCTTCTCCCCTATTATGATATGGTCAGATGGGCATTGGAGCATGTAGACCTCCTGACCAGAACGGTTTTCAACGAACAGAGGGAAGCAGTCGGGTCTTTCAGACCAGAGAACCTACAGGCAATGTATAAATTGTCACCCACTCCAAATCGTATTTATAATACCAAATTCCTAGAGGAGTTTGAAAAGAAGGATGCGAGCAGTTTGGAAAAAAAATATCCGATATAATCAAAGACTGGGTTTCACACCCCGCGAAATTCAGGGCCAATACTCATGGAATTTATTCAATCTTCTCTTTAGAGCTACAATTCAAGTATGTAGCAATGATGGCCTATAGATTGTACGGGAAGGAGGACACAACTCACTTTTTCTCCCATGGGTGCCACTCATTTATACAATCGTTGAAGGTTTTTCTTTCGACTGGGCCAAACTTATGTCGGACAGTCTTAACAGTCAAATTACTGAATATCGAACACAGAAAGCCAACAGGAGAACATCTTCATTCTTTATGTCTTCCTACATCATGGATGCTATTTGCTTCATGAAACCTTTCCCACTGATGAGATGGAGCTGGACTCCATCTGATGTTGAGCCTATGCATGTCTACCACTCGTAGATTTGGGAGGATAAGGCCAAAGATTTCATCTACAAGATTTTTAACTTGGTAATGGTACCGATGCATGTTGCTATCTTCGGCCATCCGCCTCCTCAGATTTCAGATAACATCACGTCCAACCTAAGCAATGTAGCATATTGGTATATAGAAGAAAAGTATTCATACATCAGGGTCTTCGGCACCTCCGTCCCCCCCCATGTTTTGCCGTTATTTCTGCCAGATAAGCTAATATGCCGTGAGATCGCCAGGCAAGATGTGCTTGGTGGAATAAGCAATGAGCTCAAAGGACTATCGAAGAAGGTATGGCCACCCTTCCCTATTCACATTGAGTCATACTCTTATTAGATTTTGGCCATGCCAAAGTTGAGGCCACGACTTTGGAGGAAATGAAGTTGGTGAACATTGAGTTCAAAAAACACGACCCAAATAAGGTTGTGAGTAATCACTTGGAAAATTGTGGCCTAAAGAGATACGAACATGAGGGTTCACCCCATGATGAAATATTCCGAGGTGTGAGGTCCTACTCTGAAGTCTTGAGTCGAATTTAGGCCTTGCCACTCAGAGATATGGCCGATTTCCTCAAATTCGAGGAGCATCAAAAGAGTTGCCTCCCCCCAATTTTACAGGGCAAAACCTCAAAGCTTCCAAACATACATCAGACAGAAACCAAAGGCTCAAAGAACTCAAGTCCTGGCAAGGAGTGAAATAAGGAAGGGACACAAGAAAAGGATACCTCGGAACATGGAGCTGAAATCCCCGATTGAGGAGAGAAAAACCCAGGGGCAGTTGTGCTAGGAAAGTGGGTACTAAGTCAAGCTGAGATACCCTCGCAAAAGGCAGGCAACACCTCACCAACCACATCAAAAGAGTCGGTCAAAAACACTACCCCTAAACAATTATCCAAGGAAATCGACAGTCTGATTGCTGTTATCACACCCTTACAGTTCACAAAGGGGAATCCCGATGCGGGATGGATTTTCAATGAAGAGCTAATGCCCATTTCCATGGAAGAGTTACTTCGAAATGAATTTTTCTTTGATAAGAAAAGGAAGGTCGTAGTGAAGCAATAATCTTATCAAAAGGCGGGTGTAGTGGCTAAAAGGTTTAAAATCCTGACAGAAGGAAAGGTTGTAGAAGAGGAGGAATTCACTGACAAGATAGCAGGAACACTAGGGGCTTATGCTACAACCAATCAGTACTCAGTTGAAACTTTGAAGGCCTAGTTGAAATGGAAGAACCTCTTGATCGGTAAGTTGGAAGCTAAGGTGGCTATGACAGAAGAAAATGACAGGGATGAGATGATAAAAAGCCTCGAGCAATCCTGAATAGTCGATCTGCAGGAGATCGAGAAACTTAGATCCGACCCTGAGCAGGTGCGCCAGTTAGCACAAATTAGCCAAATGTAGGTAAGCCAGCAGGAGCAACAAATTATATAGTTACAATCGAAATTGGATGTTGCTGAAAACCAGGTTTTATACATAAAGGTTTTTCAAGCCCAAGTTATCGAAATCCGACAGAAGATATCAGCGGCTCAACAAGACTTGCTTGCAAAAGTGGGAACTATTCAGCATCACTTTCAGACGATAGATCAAATTCTAGAAGATATCTCTTTGTGAGAAAGTGAAGCTGGGGCGGCTCGGGCGGCTTTCCAAGATGCTATGATAGCCACAACAAACATAGAGGTTGTCAATAGCTCCAAATTATCCATCGCAGAACAAACCAGAGGGAATATCTTGTTAAAGGCTTGGGAGCAGAATATATCAGAGAGCAGGGGAAGAGCTAAGGAGGTGATAAATTCTTATGAAGAAACGTTTGCCTTGATAAATAAAGCTTTGCTAGACCTTGATAAGGAAGGCAGTGCCGGGACACTGGGAAAAATCAATATAGAAAAACACTTGATAGATATAAAGGAAAATGCAGAAAGGGAGCAAGCTGAAATATCCCAAATAGGCTAGGTTGATATGGTCCAACTGGACAAATGGCTAGTACAGCCAAACCTACAATTGCAGTCTATCGTCATGGAAGAATAACAAGTGGGAAAAAGGTTGCCACAGTTGGCAAAGAGTTGTTACACCTTTGAGGCCAACAACCAAGCGGAGCCTTCCAGGTTGATAGCCCAGTTGGTTGAAAGGTGTGTCAATTGCATTGAGCAGGTGAAAGGGAACGTTTCTGGTGTTAAATAGTGACATATGTCGATCCGTTCTATTTATGGAGCCACAAGAGCAAAGAAAGGAAGGCATTATTCCTGCATGGGGGAAGACAAAGAGAGAAGAAATGAAACGCTTCCTTTCCTCAATTGTAATCAAAGGTTTCTAGAACGAATGGAATTTGAAGTGTTTTTAGGTTTGTATAAATAAGCATTTTGAAGAAAAACCAAGGGCTTTTTCTACTGGGGTAGATTGTAATAGAGAAATTTTCCATCACCAGGAATTAATACAAAGCGAATTGAAGACTCCATATTCCGTCAAGATTGAGTTATGTGCTTTCTTCTGTTATTTCATGCTTCATGACATTTTTATATGCATCTTTGATGAATGCTTTGACTGCAATTTGGTACAACCTCTGCGGTGGCAATCATGTTTTAGTTATCTAATTATTTGCAGCTTTTCCTCTGTATCAGCTATTAGCAGGTACAATACCTGTGGATTAATACGCTTCATTAAAGTGTCTCTCTTCTTTTTCTTCTTTTGTTATAGCGTGAGATTCCTCTTAAAATGATGCCTCACATTGTCTGACAGCTTTATGTTTTTCTTTCGTTTCATACATGGTTCCAAATTTTTAACTCATTTACGGAAGATGACCTTCAATTTGTTAAACTGTTAATTTGTCTCACGGGATTTCTTTTTGTCTCATAAATCAAAATATTGAATCAACAACTCACACACAAAAAGAAAATAGCAGCCTCTTAAATCTGTGTTCCTTAAATGACTATCCCTATTACAAAGCAACCTCACATAGAACCCGACCTCTTAGACCAAACCAACATTGCCTTAAACCTCTTTGACACTATCCTAAGAAATGCAACCACCCAGGTCGAACTAGAATGTTCGTGGGAAGCCATTGAACGAGACATAACCACGCAAGAACACGTGGAAGTTAGACACAAACAACTTAGAAATCAACTATAGTTTCTCTTCTAGTTGTTTGCTCTTTCCCTTATCTTTTACCCTTTTTTGGATGCCTAGACTCTATACTTCCTAGACTTAAGTACAGACTCTGGAACAACGTCTTTCTAGCGCCGTTGTCGAGGATGGAGAATCGTAGTCACTTTCCTCTGAGAGAACAACATTTCCAAGTTTCTTTTTTGATAGTGAACAAAGAGACACCTTGTTAAGGTTAAATATTTATAATTCACTTGGTGACTCCACTTTTAAGTAAGCTGGCATCCTTTCGAAGGAACACCAGACAAAACCTAGATGCTAAATAGACCGTGCCAGTTTACGACCCCGAAAAAATACTAAAACTAAGGGGTCTTTTCAAACAAAACGTTGTTGTTTACCAACCCAAGCCTACTCAGTCTAAAGATAAGACCTTTCTTGAATCTTTGTCTTCGCGAGAACATTCTCTCAGAAAAACGTCGGACAGTGATGTCGAAGCCGAGACCCTAAAGTTCGAGAAAATCCTACCCGAGATTAAGACCATGACCTCTTTGATTACCTCTTACGATAGTAGGGGTGACACGCCTACCGTAAATCTCATCGCTATCGATATTCCATCGACTCTCAATATAAACCTCTTTGTCACTCAAGGCCTCGAAGAAGTTTCCGCGTCCACGAATTTGACACCATTGGGCTCTCCCATTTATATATCTTGCAAGTCAGAGGAACTGAGTCCTCATTTTCCCTCTCCCCCTTTTCCAACTTTCACCTCCCTTGGTAAAAATTTCCCCGACTTTTTCCCCCTCCACCCTGGGGAAGCTAGAGAGTCACTATACATCTTCGCCAACCCTCTTTATAACGCACAAATTTCCTCTCCTAGGTCATCCATGGCCATCGTCAGAGGAGGAGAAGGGAGAGTAGGAGGTGAAGGCTAACAACCGACCCCCAGGGTTTTCACCAAAGTGGCCGCTAGATACGCTCCCTTGGTCCTTCCTGTACCCTTCCATGATTTACCTGAAAACTATATGAAAAACTTACCCAAGTTCACAGGAGAAGGGGATCTAACCACAGCCGAACATATCAACTTCTTTGATCAATTCGGTAATATTCTAGGTCTCAAACATGAGGACGTGTATTTCCGTTTGTTTGTCCAAACCTTCGAGGGACAGGTAAGAACTTGGTTTCGGAGCCTGCCCCCAGGTTCAATATTATCCTACGATGCGCTAGAATACCTTTTTCTCAAACAATGGGGTGAAATAAAGGATCATTTGTACTATTTGACCGAGTTCGGGTCTTTAAAGAAAAAGGGATATGAAACTGTTATGGAATTTATCCAAAGATTTAACAAATTGTACAATAAGATCCCGGTTGAAGTTAAACCGTCCCAACCCGCAGCCAAGGTAACTTTCACATGAGCTTTTGAACTCGATTTCTCTCTACTATTAAGAGAAAGGAGAGGGGTTGACTTAACCTGAATGCAAGATGACGCCGTGGAAATTGAGTCAAACATGATGGCTTCGGGTAAATTAAAAACAAAAATCGAAACGGGAAACATGGAAACCAGGTGTTTTAGAGAACAAGCGGGTACCTCTGGATCTGGAAGGTCCTCAGATGACAAAATGGATGACATGGATAGGATAATAAAAGAGCTATCAAACAAAATCTCAAGAATGGATCTAGACCAATCCAAATCTGATCAATTCATTAAGAGAGAATTCAAGAGAAACCCCAATCCTCAGAGTCAACAAAGATAGATTAAAAATGAAGATGAAAAAATTCAAACACCTCTACAAAACGAATTTTTTTTTGGAGGAAATGATATGCAGGAGTTAGAGGATTTGGAAAAAGACGTAACCAATTTAGGCGACGACTGTATACAACCTCACTTGACGAAAGAAGATTATGAGAAATCGCTAAACATTGAACAATCATCAGGTGCAGATAATAACCTAAACAACGTTGATGATATTGCTTATCAAGGAATGGCCCACACCATAATGGCTAAGCTCCAACATAAATACAATCTGAGGCCTAAAAACAAACCTGTGTCGACTGCTCAACCCAAGAAATTTTTTCCTAGGGGCGAAACTTACGAGTCCGTCCAGAAAGAGACCGAGACGCAAAATAACAAAGGGGTAGACTCGCAGAATATCAACATAAAGGAAGATGAAACCCAAGCGAGAAGAACTAATATAGTTGAAATGCGGACACCTGAAATGCCCAGAACCACCGAAAATAAAGTAGTGCAAACAAATAAGATGGATAGGAAAGTGTCCAAAGTTTCATCCAAGGAAACAGATAAAATTGCTGGAAGTTTCTGCCTAGAAAACGAGATAAATAAGATCAAGATACCAATACCTTTGGTCGATTTGGAAAAAAATCCTATGTACCGAAAGCAAATAACCAAGATGATAATTTTTTCATATTTAGAGAGTCAGTCTGACGTGATAAATCTGGAAGATGATAAGCCTAATATCACTTTTGGTCCACATTTTGAAGGTGCTAGAGATACTGTCGCCCCCTTCTATATTACCCTGAAAGTGCACGATTAGTTGTTGCATAATTGTATGCTAGACTCTGGGGCCTCTCATAATGTAATGCCCAAATTCATTATGGATATACTAGGCCTTGAAATCACTAGACCCTATGGGGATATTTACTCATTCGATTCAAGGAGAGTTAAGTGCATGGGCATGATCAAATATTTAGTAGTCTCCCTCACCTAGATTCCAGTAAAAAATGTCCTAATGGATGTAGTTGTTGCTGATATACCCTCGAAGTACAATTTTCTATTATCTAGATCTTAGGGATCCAAGCTCAGGGGATCCCTTCAGCTGGATATGACCTACGCCACGATCCTTGTTTTTGGTGGACAGTTCACTCGGTTATACAGGGAAACATGGTTGGCATATACGGTAAGTGATCCTCAGAATCCTAACAATTACCATGTTTATATCGTCGATCAAGACCTAGGAAATTGTATTCTATCTTTTGACGATAATGAAAATAATTGTATGGAAGAAAGTTATATTGATGAAATCAAAATTGAAAATACAGCGAAAAATATGTATAGCAGTGGAACTTAGAAATTGTTTTTCGATGGTGCTTCGTCGTGTGAAGGAGCAGGTGCGGGCATGCTTTTTGTAGCACCTGAAAATGAATTCATTGTCCCTTTCTCTTACAAGATACAGTGGGACATAGACTACACGAACAACGTATGGGAATATGAAGCTCTAGTCTTGGGACTGGAGGCTGCCAAGAAGCTAAACATAAAGAACTTAGAGGTCTATGGGGATGTAAAAATTATTGTGAAGCAGGTAAATCGACAGTACTAGGCCAAGCACCTGAGATTGAGGTCCTACAGAAATTGCAATTGGGATCTAATGGAAAATTTCTTTCCATCGGTAAAGGTTCATTTCATCCCACAAGCCGAAAAACAACAAGCCGATTCACTGGCCAAAGCAGCATCGACTTTTGCACCCCCTACCACTTTCAAATTAAAATACCACATAGAGTTAAGACACAAACCATCCATACCAAAAAACATACAACATTGGCAGGTATTCGAAGATGACGAACAAATCAGAAATTTTCTGGAAATGGTGGATGATTTCTCCGAAGCTCACATTGGCCAGGAAAACTAAAATTACCATACCTGGATTATGCAGGAAGGGGAGGAGCCTCAAGAGTTCCAAGAAAAAATCGCAAATCATCACATGTTAGTGTTAAAAAACAATCAGATCCCTAAGGGCCTGATACCTCTGGAAAGGTTGTTTGACCAAAACGACATGCCTTTGAAGTCTACCTTGCAGCCCCAACCAAAGGAATTTCAAGACTGTGACGTAGGCACTGCTAAAGAACCTAGGATAGTGAAACTATGAAAGTACCTTCCTCCCAAGATGAAAAGCAAGTATGCAGACTTACTCGGGCGGTACAAGGATGTTTTTGCATGGACTTATGATGAGCCGAGAACCTACACCTCTGTGATCGAACACAAGATACCTTTGAAACCAGGAGTTAAACCATTCAGACATAAGATCAAACAAATCAACCCCATTTTATTGCTCGTGGTCGAAAGAGAAGTGAAAAAGCTCTTAGACGCAAAAATAATCATGCCTCTTAGGTACTCTGACTGGGTGGCAAGCCTAGTCCTGATCAGGAAAAAGAGTGGGGAAATCAGACTGTGCGTAGATTTAAAAAAACTAAATAAATCCTCTCTCAAGGACAATTATCCTCTACCCAAGATGGATCATGTCTTAGAAAAGGTAGTTGGTGCTAATAGAATGTTGATGATCGATGGGTTTTCGGGTTACAATCATATCGTGGCCAACGAAAAGGATAAGGAAAAAACCTCTTTCATTATGCCTTGGGGTACATTCATGTATGACAAAATGCCTTTTGGTTTGATGAATGTAGGTGCCACCTTCTAGAGAGATATGGACATCGCCTTCGTTGATGAAAGAGATAGATTTGTGGTTATTTACCTGGATGACCTGGCTGTGTTCTCTAAATCTAACGAAGACCACTTGACACACCTCCAACAAACGTTCAAGAAATGCCGAAAGTTTGGTTTGTCCTTGAACCCCAAAAAGTCTCATTTCGCGATGCAAGAAGGTAAACTCTTGGGCCATATTGTGTCTCGGGATGGAATTAAAATCGATCCTAAAAGGGTTGAAGCTATAGACACCATAAATATTCCTAGAAACGTTGAAGAAATTCAATCTTTTTTAGGAAAAATAATTTTTTTGAGAAGGTTCATTCTGAATTTTGTTGAAATCGTGAAATTGATCACAAATGTGCTCAAGAAAAATAGCGCACTCAAATGGATGACCAAATCCAAAGCTTCATTTGCTCAGATAAAGAAAGTTATAAGCGAAGCACCTGTACTAGCGAGCCCTGACTACCTGAAGGAGTTTTTGATTTTCTCATTCGCATCTGAACACACAATTGCAGCGGTACTCCTCCAAAAAAAATGAGGAAGGTTTCGAGCAACCGATAGCATTCTTCAGTAAAAGTCTTAGAGATGTTGAATTAAAATATGATATAATGGAAAAACAAGCATACACTATGGTAAAGGATCTAAAAGCTTTCAAGACTTACATGCTACACTCCAAGGTGATAGCATATGTACCTACTGTTAATGTTTATGCCATTATTATAGTTCTTTTCATTTCATAAGATAAGAGCATAATAAGAACAAGATCACTGAGAAATACACATCCACAAT
>SNQJ01S0025281.1:62937-74131 GCA_010110895.2 Picea sitchensis
AGGTGATTGTTAAGGAAGAGAGGTTGGATATGGAGGTTCGAGGAATGGCCTATCGTGCTTGAACCTAAGAAGAAAGGTTTAGCACCAAAGGCTCTTGTTTCCCTCCCTTGACTATGGTCACAGTCCCGACACTCATCCATGATGCCCAAGACCTAATAATGAGCCCTACAAATAATCAATAGATTGAATATAATTTCTTCTCCTATAGCTTCTACCACTTTGCATTGTACCCATATTCAACTTTAATATCGAGGACTCCCTATTGAGGGCTCGTGTCACATTTTCTAAGTGTTTCTCATGGTGCTCAAGCTCCAGAAGGTTCAATAGGGATTAATTCCATTGTGTCCCCCTTGAATTTGTTTATGCCTTGACATTTGTTCAAGTACTTGTTCAATCCTATTGATCTTAAGAATCTAGATAAGATTATATGACACTAGTTTTTAGTCTTTAATTGGTCAAGGCCCCACAAACCATCCATGCTCCCATGTAGTGGTTTGAGGGCATGTTCATTGCACTTGAGCTATAAAATATATGTTTAGGGATTCAGGTTGTTGTTTCCACCCCTAATTGATGACAAGGTGTGAGGATGTTACTTCCCTACCGTGACTATGTTCAAGGCCTCAATACCCTTCCACTATGCATGAAACATATTAATGTCACCCATATTCAACTCTTAGGGAAACGACTCCCTAGTGAGGGCTTGTGCCATTGTGTCTAGGATTTATTCATGGCACTTGAGTTTTAGAAGGCTGAATTAGGGATTATGACCGTTGTTTTTCTCCTTGACCATGTGGCATGGTATGAGCTCATTTCTAGCACACAAAACCTACCCCAACCCCAATATCCCACTTAAATTCCTATAAAGAATCCATATAAATGACTCATGTGCTGGTATGAGGACTCATTCAGGGGTATTGATCCCGAGAAGATTGAAAAATATATTGAGGAACTTGTTTTTCTTCATAAACCATGTTCAAGGCCATATGAACTATCCTTTGAGTGCAAAATATCCTAAAGGTTTCCATATCAAGACTTGATGCCAAACACCCCTCAAAGAGGGTTTTTGTTGTGCTTTTACCAGTGTTGTTCATGGTGATTGAGCCCGAGAAGCAACCTCTATGGTGTAATTCCTTAGTGTTTTCCTCCCCTAACCATATTGCTAGATGATGCGTATTATTTTCGGAATGAAATGAAAGAAAATATATTACAATGAAATACACATAAAAATTGTTAGAAACAACGAAATACAACAATCCATGATTTCTATTAATGAAAGAAATGTACAAAGACTATAAAAATACATAGTGCAATACTCGCTAGAATGGTGGCAATTTTATCTATGAGAAGAGATGTGATGGTTGCGCTCACTTGCAATAATATGATTACAATGAGGCTTTAAAGGCCTTTTTATGATAAATATGAATTCCAAAACCCTAGACATATAAAAACCTAAGCCTAGGAGATGTAGCGCCAAAAGTCATGTACATTAATTTCCCATGGTCATAACTTTTTCATACGATCTCTGTTTTAGGTGTGTGATAGCCTGTTGGAAAGGTATTTTCGAGAAATATGCATTATTCCATCGAACTTTGACTTTGTCTACAGTTTGACTATGGCAAGCCAAAAAAACACTGTTTAGATCCCCAAAATGACCCTGGAAGTATAGAAAGATGTACATACATGAAAACTTCCAAAATAAGCTAGTTGGAATAGGTGGGCGACCACGAATATCCCAATGGATGCTGTGTAGGGATTCATGACAACTCTGTAAGTGAAAAACCCACAATTACAAAGAAATGCCCCCATTACAAAGAAACATGTTGAATTGAAAATTGTCCATATGGGATAGTTGGAATTTGGATTAGGTGGGTGGCCATCAATCCTCGACAACCCCAACTGTTTGATGACCTCAACTGAGATGAGTTTCTTCTGGCTGCCTCTATCAAAAATGAAATGTAATGGGGTACCCTTTATCCACATCTGTGAATGGAAGATCAACTTCCCCTCTTCAGTATCTACTGGCTCTTCTGGTTGAATTTTTGCGGTCGTGACAATAGCAGTGGGGTGTGCGTAGATGTGTTGTTTTTTTTCAATACTTTTTGGATCAGATTCTGAATCAGGGTTCAGCTCCTTGTCTTTGACATTGACCACCAATCATTGTTTTGAGCGGCATTCATCGGTGTTGTGCCAGGGGATTTTTTGGAAGTTGCACCACTTCCCAGTGTCATTCTTCATCTTTTGTTTACCCTTCTTTTCTTGTGTCTTGGACTGGTTGTCAAGAGGTTGATGGTTAGGGTCATCTTTACCATGCTTTGGTTGTTGTGGATTTGAAGACCCAAACTCCCGTTTGTTCTCGTGCCTAAATTTCTGCTCAATTTTGACAACATATTGATAGCAAGCTCCCAATGATGAGATGTTTAGGGAATCCATTTCGGTTTGGATGTACCTATGAAGAACCCCACGGTATTTAAGAACTAGATTCCTCTCGGAGTCTTTGATACCCAGCTTGGTGCACAAGGTATGGAAAGAATTTGTGAACTCTGGCACTGTTTGGCTCTTCTCTTTCCGTAGTGTGGTCCATCTCATGTACTAGTCTTCATAGTTATCAACAAGGTAGTATTGTTCCCTGACCGCATCCACAAAAAAATCCCAAGTGGGCTAGACCCCATATATTCCATATTCCTTTGTGGAAATTTTCTCCCAATAAGTTTCCCACCAATGTTTGACATGGGGGAGAGCCTTGAGGAGTGTGAAGGTGATATTTTCTGTGTCAGGAAAATTGTGAATAGAGAAATAACCTTCTAGCAGATTCAACCATTTTTCTAAGGCATCCACATATATCTGTCCTTCAAATACGGGAATATGAAAATTAACTTGTACCTTTAAGGGAGAGGTTTTTCCAAAGTGGTTGCTTGATGAAGATGTGCATGTCGCTATCGGCAGGCATTGAAGGATGTGGGAAAAATTCTCCATCATTTCGTCCCTCTGCCGCGCAAGATATTTTTTAAGAAACATGTTAATAGAATCTTTTGCTCGATCGTTTTTTATTTTTTCCACCATAAAGGGTTTCTTGGGTATGCGAGTGTGGTTTTCCTCAATATAAACAAGCTCGAGACCCAAGTTGCTATACTCGGACCTCGTCGAGGAGATTCACTAAAAAATGATCAAGAATAACCTTCTTTGATACCACTGATCTAGATTATTTTTGAAATGAAATGAAAGCACAGATATTACAATGAAATAGACATAAAAAATTTCAGAAACAATGAAATACAACAATACATGATTTCTATTAATGAAAGAAATGTACAGAGACTGTAAAAATACAGAGTGCAAGACTTGCTAGAATGGTGGCAACGTTATCTCTAAGAAGAGATGTGACCGTTATGCTCATTCGCAAGAAGATGATTACAAGGAGGCTATGAAGGCCTTTTTATGATAAATATAAATGCCAAAACCCTAGACTTCCAAAAACCTAACCCTAGGAGATGAAGCACCAAAACTCATGTGGGCCCCGTTGGGGTAAGTTAGTACATTAACTTCTCGGGGTCGTAACTTTTTCATACGATCTTTGTTTTAGGCATGTGATATCTCGTTGGAAAGGTATTTTTGAGAAATATGCATTATGTAGTAAAACTTTGATTTCGTCTATAGTTTGAATGTGACAAGAACAAAAAAACATTGTGTAGAGCCCCAAAACGACCCTGGAAGTACAAAAAAATGTACTGACATGAAAAATTCTAAAATAAGCCACTTGGAATAGGTGGGTGGCCACCAATATCCCCCTCAATGTTGTGTAGGGATTCAAGACAGACCCATAAGTGAAACACCCACAATTACAAAGAAATGTCCCCATTACAGAGAAACGTGTTAAACTAAAAATTGTCTAGATGGGCCAGTTAGAATTTGGAACAGGTGGGTGGCCACCAATATCCACCTGGATTACTAGATTTCTACAAGTCCTTGATATAGGGATTAATCCCTTGTTTACCCCCTTGACCATGTTTATACCTTGAAGATCATTTCAAGTGCACAAAACCTATTCATGGATTTGTATCCCACTCGGATTATAAAGAACCCAACCATGGCCCAAAGAATGATTCGTGGTGTCCACTGAAGACAAATTATAATTTAGGGAATGTATTGTGGTTTAATCATGCAACCATATTCATCTAGTAGGCTAGATAAACTATATAGGGGTCTCACATGGTGATTCGAGGACGCGTTCAACATTATAGCCATAGAATATTTGTTGCTAGTATGTGTTGTTCATGGAAATTTAGCCCAAGAAGTGTCATTTAGGGCACAAGGCCCATTTTTATCCTCTATGACCTTGGATAGACCTCTAGAAACATTCATGGTGCACAACTAACCTATTGATGGTGCCCATAGCACCCTTTGAGGTGATTATTAACCAAGAGAGGTCAAATGTGGAGGTTTAAGGACTCATCCATAGTGCTCATGTGCATTTTAATACGTTTTGTTCATGGTGCTCAAGCATGAGAAGGTTCAATATGGATTAAGTCTGTTATGTTGCCCCTAACCCTATTTATGACTCCACACTTACTCAAGGCTCTTAATCTCAATAATATTTAATAAGATCCTAATACACTATTTTTCAGTGTTTGATGATGGCAAATTCCTCTTAACCATGCATACACCCATGTGGTGGTGTAAGGACATGTTCATTGCACTTGAGAAAGAGAAGTTATGTTTGGGGCTTGATGATGTTGTTTCCCTCCCCCAACAAATGAAAATGGCCTAAGGATGTTGTTTCCATACCATGATTATAGTCAAGGCCTTAAGACCCATCCAAAATGCATGTAAGATCTTAATGGCACTCGTATTCAACTCCTAAGGAAAATACCCTTTAGTGAGGACTCATGTCATTGTATCTAGGGTTTGTTCATGGCGCCTAAACTTAAGAAGGTTAAGTGAGGGATTATTTCCCTTACTTATTCTTTTGACCATGTAGCATGGTACAAACCCATTTCTAGTGCCAAATCGTACCCACAACACACATATCCCACTTGAAGGCTTGTAAAGAACCCCAAGAAAAGACTCATGTGTTGGCATGGTTCAAACCCATTTCTAGTGCACAAAACACACCCACAACACTCATATCCCACTTAAAGTCTTGTAAACAACCCCTATAAAGGACTACGATGAAGGCCTTTAGACCCATCCATGGTGCATGAAATATCTTAATGTCATCTCTATTCAACTCCTAGGTCAATGACCTCATAGTGAGGGCTTCTGTCATTGTATCTAGGGTTTGTTCATCATGCTTGAGCTTGAGAAGGTTCAATGAGGGATTATTGCCCTTGTTTATCCCCTTGACGATGTGGCATGTTCCAGACCCATTTCTAGTGCACAAAACATACCCACAACACTCATATCCCAATTGAAGGCTTGTAAAGAATAGAAAGGTCTCATGTGTTGGTATGAGGACTCATTCAAGGCTATTGAGACCATGAAGATTCAACAATATCCCAATGCACTTGTTTTCCTTAGTCGACCATGTTCAAGGCCATGTAATCCATTATTCTTGTGCAAAATCTCCAAATGACATCCATATCCAACCTTGATTCCAAACACCCCATAGAGAGGGTTTGTGTTATGGTTTTGCAGGTGTTGTTCATGGTGATTGAGCTTAAGAAACAATAACTAGAGCCTAAGGCCCAAGTGTTTAGGATGTTGTTTTTTCCCAACTAATGAAAAAGGCCTAAGGATGTTATTTCCCTACCACAACTCTGGTAAAGGTAGTGGTGAAGGTCTTGAAACCCATCCATGGTGGGTGAAACATATTAATGACACCCATATTGGCACCCATATTAAGTGACAAGGACCTAATATTAATGACACCCATATTGGCACCTACATTAATGACATCCATATTGTTACCCATCCAATTGAGTCTGCTTCCCTCCTGCAGTTTTCATTNGAAAGAAATGTACAAAGACTGTAAAAATATAGAGTGCAAGACTTGCTAGAATGGTGGCAACTTTATCTCTAAGAAGAGATGTGATGGATGTGCTCATTCGCAAGAAGATGATTACAAGGAGGCTATGTAGGCCTTTTTATGATAAATATAAATGCCAAAACCCTAGATATCCAAAAACCTAACCCTAGGAGATGAAGCACCAAAAATCATGTGGGCCTCGTTGGGGTAAGTTAGTACATTAACTTCTCGGGGTTGTAAATTTTGCATACAATCTCCATTTTAGGCATGTGATATCCTATTGGAAAGGTATTTTTGAGAAATACACATTATGTAGTCAAACTTTGATTTTGTATATAGTTTGGATGTGACAAGCCCAAAAAAACATTGTTTAGAGCTCCAAAATGGCCCTGGAAGTACAAAAAGATGTACTGACATGAAACTTCCAAAATAAGCTAGTTGGAATAGGTGGGTGACCACCAATATTCACCTGGATGTTGTGTAGGGCTTCACGACAGACCCATAAGTGAAAAAACCACAATTACAAAGAAATGTCCCCATTACAGAGAAACGTGTTAAACTAAAAACTATCGAGATGGGCCAGTTGGAATTTGGAATAGGTGGGTGGCCACCAATATCGACCTAGATCACTAGAGAAATACAAGACCTTGATTTAGGGATTAATCCCCTGTTTACCCCATTGAGCATGTTTATACCTTGAATATCATTTCAAGTGCACAATACCTATTCATGGATTTGTATCCCACTCGGATTATAAAGAACCCAACCATGGCACGAAGAATGATTCATGGTGTCCACCGAAGACAAATTATCATTTAGGGAATGTATTGTGGTTTAATCATGCAACCATATTCGTCTAGTAGGCTAGAGAAACTATGCAAGGGTCTCATGTGGTTATTTGAGGACATGATCAACACTATAGCCGTAGAATATGTGTTGCTAGTATGTGTTGTTCATGGAAATTTAGCCCAAGAAGTGTCATTTAGGGCACAAGGCCCATTATTCTCCTCTATGACCTTGGATAGACCTCTAGAAACATTCATGGTGCATAACTAACCTAGTGATGGTGCCCATAGCACCCTTGGAGGTGATTATTAACCAAGAGAGGTCAAATGTGGAGGTTCAAGGACTCATCCATAATGCTCGAGCATGAAAAGCAACGTTTAGGGCTGGAGGCTCTCGTTTCCTTCCCTTAACTATGTTCACGACTTGATACCCATCCATGGTGCCCAATATTTGATAATGGTGCCCATATTCAACTTGGATGTCAAGGACTCTCTATAGGGTGCTCATGTGATTTTTACTACGTGTTGTTCATGGTGCTCAAGCATGAGAAGGTTCAATATGGATTAAGGCTATTATGTTTCCCCTAACCCTATTTATGACTCGACACTTACTCAAGGCTCTTAATCTCAATAAGCTTTAATAAGATCCTAATACACTAGTTTTCAGTGTTTGATGATGGACAATTCCTCTTAACCATACATACACCCATGTGGTGGTCTAAGGACATGTTCATTTCATTTGAGAAAGAGAAGTTATGTTTGGGGCTTGATGATGTTTTTTCCCTACCCCAACCAAAGAAAATGGCATAAGGATGTTGTTTCCATACCATGACTATAGTCAAGGCCTTAAGACCCATCCACAATGAATGAAAGATCTTAATGACACTCATATTCAACTCCTAAGGAAAAGACCCTTTAGTGAGGGCTCATGTCATTGTATCTAGGGTCTGTTCATGGCGCCTAACCTTGAGAAGGTTAAGTGAGGGATTATTTCCCTTAATTATTATTTTGGCCTTGTAGCATGGTACAAACCCATTTCTAGTGCACAAATCGTATCCACAACACTCATATCCCACTTGAAGGCTTGTAAAGAACCCTGAGAAAAGACCCATGTGTTGGCATGGTTCAAACTCATTTCTAGTGCACAAAACGCACCCACAACACTCATATCCCACTTGAAGGCTTGTAAATAACCTCTAGAAGGGACTACGATGAAGGCCTTTAGACCCATACATGGTGCATGAAAGATCTTAATGCCATCTCTATTGTATCTAGGGTTTTTTCATCATGTTTGAGCTTGAGAAGGTTCAATGAGGGATTATTTCCCTTGTTTATCCCCTTGACGATATGGCATGTTACATACCCATTTCTAGTGCACAAAACGTAACCACAACACTCATATCCCAATTGAAGGCTTGTAAAGAATAGAAAGGTCTCATGTGTTGGTATGAGGACTCGTTCAAGGCTATTGAGACCATGAAGATTCAAAAATGTCTCAAGGCACTTATTTTCCTTTGTTGACAATGTTCAAGGCCATGCAATCCATCCTTCTTGTGAAAAATCTCCAAATGACATCCATATCCAACCTTGATTCCAAACACGCCATAGAGAGGGTTTGTGTTATGGTTTTGAAGGTGTTGTTCATGGTTATTGAGCTCAAGAAACAACAAATAGAGCCTAAGGCCCAAGTGTTTAGGATGTTGTTTTTTCCCAACTAATGACAAAGGCCTAAGAATGTTATTTCCCTACCACAACTATGCAAAGGTAGTGGTGAAGGTATTGAGACCCATCCATGGTGGGTGAAACATATTGATGTCACCCATATTGGCACCCATATTAAATGACAAGGACCTAAGGATGTTATTTCCTCACTACAACTATGGTCAAAGTCTTAAGACCATGTTTAAGTGTCTATACCAATTTTTAGTCCAAATGTTTCTTTACTTTAAATAAGAATGGGTGGTGAAATAATTCCAAAACCTACCTCCCTTTACTTTAAACAAGAATGGGTGGTAAAAGAGTTCCAAAAACCTACCTCCCAAGCAACGAGTGTGTCAAAACGACCATTTGAGCTGTGGAAACTATTAAATTTAACTTGATATTCAGATTTGAAATTCCAATCCCGCTCCCAAGGAACATTGACTTCATTGATTTAACGAGGTTGTCGGAATGTGATAAATGTCAGTCTTCCGCCATGTCGCATCTGGAACAATCAACAGTAAGTAGATTGATATTTATCGATCTGCCAATCTTCTCTTCTTTTCTTCATAAATAAATAATTTGATCTAACTCTGATGCGATGACAACGCCAACCAATAAAAGAACAACAATACAAAACTTATTTTCAAGGGATTGTTTGATCTAACATTCGAGGTGTTTTGCACATGGATATTAGTTTCCCATTTGATAAATCTAAGAGGTCAAATCTCTGAAAGTGATTGTTTTTTTTTTCTTTTTTTCTTGGTCGTTTGGTTGTGATTTGTTTCACGAGTCATGGGGGACCCCAACTATTCAGATAAGAATAAGGTTGTAAGAGGCTAGTAGTTGGATCATATGTTGGTGTCTTGTGTGTGTCCCATTCTTTAGTGATTGGACTCTTATATCCAATGAAGCTAGAGGTTTTATGGTATTTTCAACAACAAAACCATTTGTGGAACTGCACATTTTGGATGTTGATATCCATTGAGGTAAGAGGCTTAATGGTATTTTCAGTGACTTCAGGTTCATCCTTGAGGTAAGAATCTTTATCCTTAGAACTGTCTAGGTTGCTTTGTGACTTTGGGTTCAAAAGACTTGGGAGCACTAACACGCAATCTCCTCAAGGCGCAAACTTCGAACTCGCAGATTTGATGGTCAAGGTGGGTCTTGATAGATCCTTGAATCTACAGTCCAGATCACATCATGAATTAGGGTTTCAAAGGTTTAGTCGCACCAACACACGATTCTCCCATCGAGAAAACTCCGAACTCAAAGATGTGATGGTCAAGGTGGGTCGCAATAGATCCTTGTATCTACAGTCCAGATCACATCGCGACTTCAGGTTTCAGAGGATTAGTCGCACCAACGCACGATTCTCCCGTCGCGCGAACTCCAAAGTCATAGATCTGATGGCTCAGGGGTTAACTCCCACATACTTTCTCATGGCCAATGGTCAGGATAACCCTTGGTTTCCTCTGAGCATATCTCATCTGTTCATCCCTCAGGCAAGGGAATACCTTCCCTTCTGAGACCTTCGCATCACAGTTTTCCTGGGCTTTACACTGAACGGATTAGGGACTTGGCCCTGGAAACTCACAAGGCAAGGGGGTTTGGGAGCGGTAACCTTCTTTAGATGGGTGGTTTTAGGTCGGCACGAGATCTCAGTCAATGTGAAGCGACTACTATAAGGGGTGCCCATTTCCACCCAACCGTAGGCTCAGTCACTCCAAACAGATTTAAGACTATCCACCCTCGAGCTAGACCACGATGCTCTGCAACACATCCTTTTCTTCTCTCTCAAACATAGTATGGACAAAGTTTTATTTCCTCTTCCTGTAGGATCCTAGAAATGGTTTACATGATACCAAGAAAGGAGGACTAGCCTTGTTTATCATCTTGTATCAAAACCTTCTCTTCCATTTCCTGTATCTAGAATGCTTAGTTTTCCAAATCTTCCTTGAATCCCCGATATTTACTTCCCGTCTCTGTNGAAATGGTTTACATGATACCAAGAAAGGAGGACTAGCCTTGTTTATCATCTTGTATCAAAACCTTCTCTTCCATTTCCTGTATCTAGAATGCTTAGTTTTCCAAATCTTCCTTGAATCCCCGATATTTACTTCCCGTCTCTGTTCTCTTCGCAAGCGTGTTTTTCCTCTGCCCACCACACCATCCTTTCTCTTCTCTTTCAGCAAGGTCACATGTGGCTCGAATTCCCAGTCCGTGGTGAGGTATGGAAGACTTCCGGATGAGTGATATTCCCCATCCCCTCATTAACTCTTAAGGAGGTCTTCCCACCCACCAGCTTGACTGTAATTCATTTCTAGGTCAGAGGACGGTTATGGTCTTGAGCAATTAAATCCAATAAGGACTAGTTTAGTGAAGGTTAACGTAACCATTCTTGGTCCCCTTCACCCTCTCTTCGTGTAGAATCTGTGGTATTTCCAAGTACACCCCCCCTCCAGTAGTCACACAATACTTGTCCATTTTCTTAGTAATTAATTAGGTTCACATTCATTTACCTTTCAAACAAAGGTCCATCGAATCAATATTCACACATTTAAAGTTTTTCATAGTCTCTTGGCCATTTATAGTTATATTTACAAGCTGGGGGAAACAGGGTGTTACACCTCCTTAGTTGGTTCCCTGAGATATTGGGTCGAGTACCAATGTTAGAATCCACACGTATATCAAAGAGTTATAGCACAAGGAAAACCCTTGTCCATAGTCACCCTAAAAACCTTAACCG
>SNQJ01S0025281.1:76704-99500 GCA_010110895.2 Picea sitchensis
AATACTATTACATGAAAAAGTATGTTCAGATGCCTACAAACCTCTACTGCACATTCTGTAAATCTGTGGGTCATGATGAGAAGGACTGTAGAGATTACGACCTCTTTCATGAAAGATCAAGGGATATCTACAAAATTCAAGGCGAAGTACATCAAGAAGGGAACACTATGCAGTATAATTCTCCTGGAAGAGGAAACTTCAACCCTCGTGGTGTATTTAGAGGAAGAGGATGAGGAGGAGGCATGGGTTAAGGTCGAGGCCATATCATTTGTTATAATTTCTCATAGCTAGGTCAATTGGAAAGGGAGTGTCAAAACCCTTGTACCACTTGCAGTTATTGCAACTCATTTGAACATGTCATAGAAGATTGCCCTGCGCTATTAGCCAAACTTCAAGAATGACGAGGAGGAAACCAACAAGTACAAATTTTCACAGTAGAGCCTCGCGGAGCAGATCCTAGAGTCATTGTTATCACTAGAGGATGAACTACTATAGGAGAAGACATGGTGACTCCAGGGAAGACTACAGAACAATCAAGAGTCAGAAAAGATGCGGAGAAGACACAAGAGTTTGATCTAGAGAGAGAGAAGCAGACATTTGAAGAGGCAAGAAAATATTTTAGAAGAGATCATGCTTCTTCATCAAAGGCACAACCAGAAGTGAGAGAATGTGGAATGCCCTTGGCCTTTGATTAGTCTGCTTTGCCTGGAGAAGTAAAATAGGTAAACAGACTCATGGAATTCTTATGCACTTGCATTAATTTGATAAAGGATGAGAACATTGTACAAGATCTACAAAATTTGATTAGACGGTATGAGATAGGAAGGGTAGATCTTCTACTAAATAAAGCAGTACATCAACTATCCAAAAAGAGAAGGACAAATAAGGAACTGCACCTCAATGCTCAAATTGGAGATTATGATATAGATTATGTCGTCCTCGACTTAGGGTCGGAGGTCGATGTCATGACGAAGAAAACCTGGGCATTGATGGGAAAACCTAAGTTGATCTATTCGCCCATCAAGATTAGTATGACCAATCAATAGGTTGTGAGCCCCTTCGGAATACTAGAACATGTCCCTGTGGACATCGATGGGGTCATAACATTTGTGGACTTCGAGGTGATTGAGATAGTCAATGATAACTGTCCTTATCCCACACTGTTAGGAATTGATTGGGCTTTCAACAATTATACTTTTTTTGACTTAAAGAAAAGAAGAATGATGTTTGAAGGTGATGGCCTTAGGGTCATTGCACCTTTGGATCCTGATGAAGGTCCCAGATACACAGATCCCATCAGAGAAGAAGATCATGCATATGAGTTGGAGAATATATATAAACGGACAACAAGACAACATGATGACATTAATCCTACAGCAAATGGGAATTTAATCTAGTGAAGTGACAATGCATGTTCATCATAATCCGAAGAAGCACTAAAGATTTGGCAGAACAAAATGCATGAAGTATCTACATGGAGATGTGATAGACTGACCAGAAAAGTTCGTTGGATTAGCACAACAATAAGTAATTTACCCGCATTTGATGGTTTGAATCACTTAGAAACTTTCTTATTGGAATTTGAGGAAACTGTACCAATACAATAGAGACCGTTGGCACTAGATGAGGCTTTGAAAGATACTCCAACACGATGGTGGGGAAAACATAAAAGGAACATCGCGAATTGGATACAATGTCGCACTTTGATGACAATGCAATTTTCAGAACAATTTAAAGGATGCAAAGTTAGGTACATAGTTCAAAGATATCTGAAAGACCATGTGCGAGGTTGTGAGGATTCCTGGAGCTGTAATCCTCAAGAGAAGCGGGTGCATAAATTAATGAATACTCTAGACACAACGCCTATCAACTAGTACCTTCAAGCGGAACTGTGCCTCACCACTACAGATTGGCAAGGTATGAATCAGAATTTTGTAGCTACATTTTTATTTGAAAGTCAACACCCTTTGGTAGATCAAGATTTACAGGTTGTAAGACATAAATTATTTAAGGAAGCACCTAGCCTCCCTGTGGAGAAAGAAGAGGAAGAATGGACTGCACCTCTTCAAAAATTTCAAGGATGTTACAACATTAACGTCGATGAAGACGATGATCCTAGGAATGTGAACATCGCAAAAACAGAAGGATAGAGAGACATAGAAGGACCAGGAGTCAAACTACCTTTTATTGGACAACCAATAAAAATCATGAAAATTAATATTGGAACAGAGTAAGCACCTAAGCTTGCTAATGTTGGAGATTACTGGGATGATGACACTATTGATAAGATCATAGAGGTACTTGCACGAATATCGGGACTTGTTTCCAACCAAGTTCATTGATATGAAGGGAATTAAAGGGCCCATGGGAGATATGAAGATCCCCTTGAAACCATATGCAAGGCCAGTTAAACAAAGACCCTACAGATTGAACCCTAAATATAAGGAAAAAGTGAAGATTGAATTAGACAGAATGTTGGAAGAAGGAATCATAGAACCTATTGAAGAATCATAGTGGATTAGCCCTATGGTGGTTCAGGATAAGAAAACATGAGAGATCAAAATATATTTAGATCTCAGGAAGCTGAATGATGCATGTCTACATGATCCATTTACTACACCATTCAGTGATGAAGTGTTAGATAACGTGGGCAGACAAGAAGTATACTCCTTCACCGATGGATTTTCCGAATACCATCAGATCAAGATTGCCAAGGAAGATCGCCATAAGACCACGTTTGCAACAAAATGGGGATCCTACTAATACCCAGTGATGAATTTTGGATTGAAGAATGCACCAACCATCTTTTCTAGGGTGGTGGTCGAAGCATTCAAGGATTTTTTACATAAATTTCTGGAAGCATATTTTGATGATTGGACTGTTTTTATCTTATTGAAAAACCTTACTGAATGCTTAAGACTAATGTTGGATAAGTTCAGGCAATGCCAGATTGCCCTGAACCTGAATAAATGCATTTTTTTTTCACCCTTTGGAGTGATGTCAGGCCATATCGTGTGTAAGAAGGTATTGTTGGTAGATCCATCAAATATTTCCATTATTGTCGATTTACCCCCTCCTACTTTAGTCAAACAGTTGTGCACTACGCTGGGACATACTGGATACTATAGGAATTTCATTAAGGGCTATGCACAGATTACATCACCTATGGAAAATATTCTGAAAAAATATTGTCAGTTTCAATGGATAGAAGAATGTCAGCAGAGCTTCGACACACTGAAACAGAGAATGGTTACTGCGCCTATTCCATATTTACCAGATTGGAGCAAGGAATTTCATGTGCATGTCGATGCATATTCTATTGCACTAGGATCAGTGTTAGCACAACGAGGAGTAGGATATACTGACCACCCGTTATCCTTTTCTAGCAGGAAGCTCTCAAAAGCCGAGATAAATTACACCACCACTGAGAGAGAAGGTTTAGCCATGGTGTATGTGCTGCAAAAGTTTCGTCACTACTTGTTAGGAGGACACTTTAATATGTTCACTGATCACTCTGCGATGAAATACCTAGTCAACAAGCCAGTGTTGGGGGGAAGGATATGCAGATTTTGCGATGAAATACCTAGTCAACAAGCCAAAGTGTTGTGGAAGGATATGCAGATGGATTATGTTATCTTAGGAATATGATTTTGAAATTGTGTTAAAGCCTAGAAGGATGAACAAGGGACCTGACCACTTGTCTAGGTTGGAACATGGAGAGGGACCTACAAGTTTGGAGGATACATTGCCAGATGAATAGTTGTTGGCCATTAGAAAGGTTGAGACTACTGCTGAGATAGTTTAGTTCCTATCAACATGAATAATACCTCGCAAATACATATCATTCAGAAGAAACAACTGGTAAAGTAGCTGCAAATTTTTCACTTATAGCTAGACAAATATATAAGACGAGACCTGATGAGATCTTGAGAAAATGTTTTATGGAGGCAAAACGACAACCTATTTTAGTAGAAGCTCATGAAGGAATCAGGAGGATACTATGCAATAAAAATAAACAATGTAAAAGGTTCTTAGAGATGGCCTCTGGTGGCCCACTTTGCACATAGATGCTAAAGAATACTACAAAGCCTGTGATGTATGCCAAAGAGTTGGGAAACCTTCTAGAAGATATGAAATGTCATCAGCACCCCAGATAACCTTACAAGCATTTGAGAAATGGGCCATTGACTTCATGGGACCTATAAACCCACCAGGGAAGCACACATGAGCCAGATACATCACCACTACGACAGAGTATTTGACCAAATGGGAAGAAGCAAGAGAAGTTAAGGACTACAGTGAAACTATAGCTACACGTTTCATATTTGACGATATCATAACCAGGTTTGGATGCCCCAATATCCTCATGAGTGATCAAGGTACACATTTGATTAATAAGACTATTGAAGCCTTGACTCAGGAATTTGAAGTTCATCATCATAAGAGAACCCCTACCACCCATAGGTGAATGGTATGGTTGAAGCCTTCAACAAGATCTTGGAGACAACGCTGACAAATATTTGCTGTGTAAACAAAGATGACTGGGATATGAGAGTACCAACAATGTTATGGGAATATAGAACCACTTGTAAGAAGCTGACAATGCAGACTCCCTTTAAGTTGGTTTATGTCCTAGAAGCAGTTGTACCCATGGAATATTTAGTTCCTAGCTTAAGAATTGCAACCTTTATAGATATGGATGACACTGGCGTTGTTCAAGAGAGTCTCGCATAGTTGGTATATCTAGAAGAAGACAAATTTGTTGTAGGATTTCATCAGTAGGTTCAAAAGGAACGAGAAAAGGCCTACCATGAAAGGCATATCAAGAAGAAAGCATTTAAGCAAGGAGATCTGGTATTGGTATATGATATCAAGTTCATGAAGCATCCAGGGAAGTTCAAAACACATTGGCTGGGGCCATATGAGATTGCCTATGTTACAGAAGGAGAAGTTGCACAGCTAAAGACTTTGAATGGGGATTGGAAGGAAGGATTGGTGAAGGGGAGTTTGTTGAAATTGTAATATGACAACCAGCTACCTCGTAGCTCTCGGTAAAAATAGAAAGAGAAGGGTCTAGGTACCAGGTGCAGTTGAGACTGGGTACCAGACACAAGAAAGGAAGTCTACACATAGGGTGGAGGAATAGAGCAAGAAGCACAGGCTGCGCTACGTAGTCTGAAGTCAAGGTACAACCAAAGATTCATATTAGAGTGCCTTGGGATGAGTCACAGGTGAGTGTTGGGGGCATGTTGGACCTTGGTTATGGAAAAAAGTGAATATTACAGAAGAAAAGGTGAAACATGAACTGCGGGAAAGGAAGGTTGATTGAGATCAACTCGAAGTGGTTAAAGAAGAAGAAAATATGGAGCGAAGTCTGAGAGAGAAAGCCGTTGGATGAGGAGATAGAGGAAGACAGATCAACAAGGAAGGTGGATTGTGGATAACTCAGCAAGCAGAAAAATCCATCGGTAGATTCTTTGGAGAACCTCGTGGGAAGGAAGGAGAGACAGGTTGGTGAAGCCTTGAAAACGCGGGTCAAGTTAACCTAGGGTTTTAGATACCTAGGTTTTTGGTATCTAGGGTTTTGATAGCTAGGTTTCGGCCTAAGGCTATCAATGATCTATTGCAATGTATAAATAAAAGTCAAGAGGACCTAGGATGGGTCGGAGACATGGAGAGATTATGTATGAGGATTGATTTTTGTTGTTACTGAGAGAGAATTTTGTGTTGTAAGATCTTCAACTGAGTGTGAATATCAACCCTGTAGTTGGGTGCACAAGGGAGGGAGATAGAGAGAAGAGAGGAGGAGAGAAGATCTGCAAGCTAAGAGCACAAATAGAACTGTAATCTTTCACCTATTATATTATAAAGCATAGTTTTATGGACATAGCCCTAGGGAGAGGGTGAACCACGCACATCTTGTGTTGTGAGTGGTTGATGTTGTGTTCTTTACTCATGTTACTCTGATGATGCATTAGTATGTTAGATCTGATATATAACTGTGCGAAGTAGGTTTATGCTTGGAAAGAATAATATGTTCTCTGTGTGTGGTTTCCTTGATTCCACTTGCATTTCCTCTGGTTGTAGACACCTGTGTCCTGCAACCCCCTATTTCTACTTCAGGTGAGACTATATCTACTTCGCAGGTGTTTTCGAAAGGCCCAGTAGTTAGGGCTTGTTGGTGTGCTATTAGAGATGAACCCTGGGTCTGCCCCTGTGCCAACAATTACTAAACATTTTTTCTTGTTAATAATATGGGCATTTTGACACTGCAGTATTATTCATGTTGGAGTATAACTTTGCAAGAGTATGGAAAAAAAAAATTCAGGGTCTTTCTCTCACCCTTATTTGATACCCTATCTCATTGGATTCCCCTCTTCTCCCTGATCATCATGATACCTATCATTTTTAAGCATTTTCCCCATGGACCCATCCCATTCCTGACACCCATATTTCCCACTTACTCCATTGTCTTCCTCTGGTTTCCCTGATTACAATGGTATATATCAGTTAGAAACATAATTTCGTCTTTTCTCAAATTATAATGAAGCAACGAGTAGATTGACATTTCCTAGAGCCCTAGTTTGAAGACGGGGATTAAGTGTTTCTTCATGTCCATCCCTATAAGCATATGTCTGTCAAAGAAAAAAGTGACCAAAAGCTATAACCCAAGTTCTAAATCCCATATCATATCCCTAAGTGCATTGGACAAGTGGCTTTCAGATTGGCTCTTCCAAATGACTCCAAGATCCACCTAGTAGTTCATGTTTGTCTTGTTTGAAGAAAGTGGTAGGGATAAATTATCATGTTCAAACTATTCTCTTAAAACATGATGAAGAGGGTTTCATTTGGTTACAAATAGAGATCGTGTTGGAAAACAAAGGGTGTCAGTTGTGTTAGTGCATTATCCAAGAAGTATTGGTAAAGTGGAAGGATACATAACTTGAAGATGCCAACTAGTATTCAACCACACTTCTATAGCAATTTACACTTCTCTATCCTTGAGGAAAATGTTTATTTTTAAGGGGGAGGGCCAGTTAAGGTGCTACCCTAACCTCCCTAGTTAGGGATACTTAGGAGACAGTTAATTCATGTACGAGGACATCCTTTTTGAATAAGTTCCACTAGGTATTTGGTGTATGGTTAGTAAATGTAAAAAGAGGGTTCCATTTGGTTACAACTAAAGGAAGTACTGGACAAAGGAGAGCGTTGACTACAATAATGCATTATCTAGAAATAATTGATATATTGGAATGATGCACAACCTAAAGATGCCACCTAGGACCTATTTTAGGACCTATGTTTTATAACACAAGGTTTAACATTAGAACATATTTTCCTCAACTAGGCATAGTCCTATTAGGCCTGTGAAAAATTTCCAAATGGTTCTTTGAATACCTCTTGGGGGAAAATACCCCATAGATAAGGCATGTATCATGGTTGGAGGCCTTGTTCATATCGCCAAAGGCCTAATTTTTTTTTTCCTTTTGGACCATAGTATAGCCCCTTAGACCAATCACTAATTCATACTAAAAGAAATAAATGGATTTGTTATCACATAGGATTCTTAGGGCCATAGGTGTGTGTCAATATACCCGAGTCTATAGTCTTTCCCCATCTCTATCCTTTTTGTAGACCAAATCTTCAAATATTAAGTTTTCCCCACTTCGTCTTGTAAGTCATTCTCTGTTTTCCCTTGTTCGTTTGTGCACCTTGGTTTTCCTTAAATATCTTAGCCGAGTGAAATATTGGCCCCAAGCCCCTCTGTTTTCTCTAAGGGTGAGCACTCACATCCTGTGTTTCAGTCACTGATCTCCCTATTTTCTCATCTCACAACCGGTCGTCCAAATCCTTGATCATGAAAGCCGCATCCATGAACACAAAGCACAACTTACTTAGCAGTCTGTTTTGGGATTAAAGCATAAGCAGAAGACAATTTTAATCTTTCAACGACGAATACTCCTAGAACAGTCCAAATCAGGGGATCACGGGCATTCGATAGTGCCAACTTGTGCGAAGTATAGTGCCAAAGAAAAAGGCCTGGAAGTGAGTATGAGCCGTTGATCTTAAAGGGGTCAAGTGGCAGTTGATCCAAGCCTTCGGGTAAATGAGCTTCAAGAAATTTTAAATGAGAAATGCTTAGAAGTCCCGAAGAGTCGAAGAGCTGAAGCCGCCAAAGCACCGAATTTGCCGAAGTTGGCGAAGTGGCCGAAGGCCCGAAATAGACCTAAGCCATTGATCAACAAGAGGTACACGTCATCAAATCTGTCACTCCGGGATTTTTACTTTGGGAGTTTAAAATGAGAAACATTGCAAAGTCCCGAAGGGCCGAACCTCGAAGTACCCGAAGAGAATCTGATACGTCGATCAGTAGGATCCATGCATCACCAGATCCTTTCTCTTCGGATAAAAGCATCATAAGACAAATGGATTTTGAGAATTGAAATTCCCGAAGGTTGATTCGTGAAGCAAATCTCGACTGTTGTTTTGAAGGGGAAGATCTGATTTGTCAATCTAAAAAGCGCCAGAGCTGAGTCGTTGATCAAAGGGCCGAATCTTAGATCGCAAGATCAATGGTCACACCAAATTGCGGGGTCAGAAGGTGCGCATGTTTTAAAATATCAGGGGCAGGCCGCAATTGAAACCATGGTTTTTAGAAAGGGATGCGTGGCGGTTCATGGTGAATTGCGGGGACAAAATCGGTGTGCTTTTAGACCACCCTTGGTAGCGCCCATAATCACGCAATTGCATAGGGTCATGTCCCTAGGTCACATTGAATATGGAGTGATGGAGAGGAGTTGCACCAAAGACCGACATCGCCCGTATTCGGTCACAAAATAATATCTGCTTGGCTTCGAGGCGTCAGGATTGACTCGAAGAAGTTGTGGGCACTGCCTGGAACATTCATGGGTGTCAGGATTTGTCTTGATCCTGATGAAGGTAGTTAATGGAAATGGGGGTGGCGGTTGAGACCTCCTCTCACCCCATAAACAAAAAGCATGCTGAGAACGACCATGAGTGCAGATTGTCAATCCGAAGCTTCCTTATGGATGGATTTTCCTACAAAATACATAACTGAGGCGAGCTCGCGTCTGACATGAGAAGACCTACACAGTCTGACAGAGATGGCACCAACTGAAAACATTGAATGCAGTGGTTCAATCACGCTCCTCATAGTTTTAGCAGTTCTGAGTATATATACTTAGTTTTAATATTTTGTTAAGGTCGAATGCTTGAGCTAGGCTCCCTGCTATTGTAATATTTTGATGAAGAACACTGGTTCTCTGGTTATGTACTTGATTTGAGATTTCTTGATTAATCTAAGTCAACTTTATTACTTCCATCTTATTTGCCTCTGATATTGAGAGAGTTCATGATGATTGATTCACATGGATTGTTGTAACTGTATTATGATGAATGCTTGATTATAGTGCTATTATGATTTCTTTCATTTTCCTTGAAATTTGAATCCAAGAGGATCTTGTGTTTGAGTTTTTCCTCCTTAGGCTGCTTGAAGACTTGATGTCCATAGTAGACCTCTACACCTTTCTCACCAAATTCTTCCTCCTACTCACCTTTACTCCAACTTACTGACTGAAGTTGATCCAAGACCTTAATTACATGCACATACCAGTCCATATTCTTGATTTAAAACAGTTACATTTACTGTATAAACTAATGGGTACTGGGCTTACCTTCTATGCAATCTGAGGGTGATTTCTAGTGCTAACATGATCCATATCCCATATCCCACTTAGAATACTGTACTGTTGGTATGAGGACTCATTCAAGGCTCTTAAGCTCGAGAAGATTAAACAATATCTCAAGGAAATTGTTTTCCTTCCTAGACCATGTTCAAGACCCTATCACCCATCCTTGTTGTGTGAAAGATCCTAGTGGCATCCATATCCAACCTTGATGCCAAATCCCCCCTAGAGAGAGTTTGTGTTGTGGTTGTAGGTGTTTTCGATGGAAATTTCTAGGGCCTATGGATCGATTGTTTTCATCCCCCAACCATAAAGTTATATCTCTAGAATATGTTCCTTGATTCAGGGCATAATCCCTTTGGTCCCCCTTGACCATATTTAGACCTCAAAGACCATTTCCAATGCACACAACCTACTCATGGATTTTGTATCCATCTTGGATGCTAAAGAACCCCAGGTGTGGGCATGAGATAGATTATCATTCAAGGCATGTGTTTTGGTTTAATCACGACACATGTATCCCTCTAGTAGGCCAAAGATACCATAAAAGGGTCACATGTGGTCGTTCGAGGATGCACTCATCATTATAACCATAGAATATTTGTGTTTAATAGGTGTTGTTCATGGGGATTGAGCCCAACAAGAATCCTTTAGGGAAAAAGGTACATGATTATCCTCTTTTGACATTAGATAGACCTCTAGACATATTCCTAGTGCACAACTAACCTAGTGATGGCACCCATAGCACCCTTGGAGGTGATTGTTAAGGAAGAGAGGTTGGATGTGGAGGTTCGAGGAATGGTCTATGGTGCTTGACCCTAAGAAGAAAGGTTTATCACCAAAGGATCTTGTTTCCCTCCCTTGAATATGGTCACAGACCCGACACTCATCCATGATGCCCAAGACCTAATAATGATCCCTAAAAATATTCAATAGATTGAATATAATTCTTCTCCTATAGGATCTACCACTTTTCATTGAACCCATATTCAACTTTAATATTGAGGGCTTGTGCCACAGTTTCTAGGTGTTTCTCATGGTGCTCAAGCTCCAGAAGGTTCAATATGGATTAATGCCATTGTGTCCCCCTTGAATTTGTTTATGCCTTGACACTTGTTCAAGTACTTGTTCAAGCTTATCGATCTTAAGAATCTAGATAATATTCTAAGACACTGGTTTTTAGTCTTTAATGATGATCAAGGCCCCACAAACAATCCATGCTCCCATGTAGTGGTATGAGGGTATGCTCATTGAGCTTGAGGTATAAAGGATATGTTTAGGGCTTGAGGTTGTTGTTTCCATCCCCTAATTGATGAAAAGGGTGTGAGGATGTTACTTCCCTACCGTGACTATGTTCAATGCCTCAATACCCATCCACTATGCATGGAACATATTAATGGTACTCATATTCAAATCTTAGCGAAAATACTCCCTAGTGAGGGATTGTGCCATTGTGTCTAGGATTTTTTCATGGCACTTGAGTTTCACAAGGTTGAATTAGGGATTAAGACCGTTTCTTTTCTCCTTGACCATGTGGCATGGTCTGAGCTCATTTCTAGCACAAAAAAATTACCCACAACCCCAATATCCCACTTAAAGGCCTATAAAGAACCCATAGAAATGACTCATGTGTTGGTATGAGGACGCATTCAAGGGTATTGATCCCAAGAAGATTAAAAAATACACTGAGGAACTTGTTTTCCTTCATAAACTATGTTCAAGGCCCTATGAACTATCCTCGATGAGAAAAATATCCTAAAGGTTTCAATATCAAACCTTGATGCCAAACACCCCTTAGAGAGGGTTTGTGTTGTGCTTTTACAAGTGTTCTTCATGGTGATTGATCCCGAGAAGCAACCTCTATGGTGTAATTCTTTAGTATTTTCCTCCCCTTACCATATTGCTAGAGATCTACAAGACCTTGATTTAGGGATTAAGCCCCTTGTTTCCCAACTTGACCATGTTTACACCTTGAACATCATTTCCAGTGCATAAAACCCATTCATGGATTTCGTATCCCACTCGGATTATAAAGAACCCAACCATGGCCCAAAGAATGATTCATGGTGTGGAATGAAGACAAATTATCATTTAGGGCATGTGTTGTGGTTTAATCATGGCACCCATATTCGTCTAGTAGGATAGAGAAACTATACAAGGGTCTCACGTGGTGATTCGAGGACGCGCTCAACACTATAGCCATAGAATATTTGTTGCAAGTATGTGGTGTTCATGGAAATTGAGCCCAACAAGTGTCATTTAGGGAACACGGCCCATTGTTCTCCTCTATGACCTTGGATAGATCTCTATAAACATTCATGGTGCACAACTAACCTAGTGATGGTGCCCATAGCACCCTTGGAGGTGATTATTAACCAAGAGAGGTCAAATTTGGAGGTTCAAGGACTCATCGATAGTGCTCGAGCATGACAAGCAACGTTTAGGGAAGGAGGCTCTTGTTTCCTTCCCTTAACTATGTTTAGGATCTGACACCCATCCATGGTGCCTAAGACTTGATAAGGGTGCCCATATTCAACTTGGATGTCAAGGACTCCCTATAGAGTGCTCATGTGCTTGTTACTACGTGTTGTTCATAGTGCTCAAGCATGAGAAGGTTCAATATGGCTTAAGGATGTTATGTCGCCCCTAACCCTATTTATGACTCGACACTTACTCAAGGCTCTTAATCTCAATAAGCTTCTATAAGATGCTAATACACTATTTTCAGTCTTTGATAATGGTCAATTCCTCTTAAACCATACATACTCCCATGTGGTGGTCTAAGGACATGTTCATTGCACTTGAGAAAGAGAAGTTATGTTTGGGGCTTGATGATGGTGTTTCCCTCCCCCAACCAGTTAAAAGGGCCTAAGGATGTTGTTTCCATACCATGACTACAATTAAGGCCTTAAAACCCATCCACAATGCATGAAATATCTTAATGACACTCATAGTCAACTCTTACGGAAAAGACCCTCTAGTGAGGGCTCATGTCATTGTATCTAGCGTTTGTTCATGGCGCCTAAGCTTGAGAAGGTTTAGTGAGGGATTATTTCCCTTGTTTATTCTTTTGACCATGTGGCATGGTACAGACCCATTTCTAGTGCACAAATCGTACCCACAAAACTCATATCCCACTTGAAGGCTTGTAAAGAACCCCAAGAAAAGACTCATGTGTTGGCACGGTCCAAACCCATTTCTAGTGCACAAAACACACCCACAACACTTATATCCCACTTGAAGGATTGTAAAGAACCCCTAGAAAGGACTATGGTGAAGGCCTTTAGACCCATCCATGGTGCATGAAAGATCTTAATGTCACCTCTATTCAACTCCTAGGTCAATGATCCCATAATGAGGGCTTATGACATTGTATCTAGGGTTTGTTCATCATGCTTGAGCTTGAGAAGGTTCAATGAGGGATTATTGACCTTTTTTATCTGCTTGACGATGTGGCATGTTCCAGACCCATTTCTAGTGTACAAAACGTACCCACAACACTCATATCCCAATTAAAGGCTTGTAAAGAATAGAAAGGTCTCATGTGTTGGTATGAGGACTTGTTCAAGGCTATTGAGACCATGAAGATTCAACAATATCCCGAGGCACTTGTTTTCCTTCGTCGACCATGTTCAAGGCCATGCAATCCATCCTTCTTGTGCAAAAGCTCCAAATGACATCCATATCCAACCTTGATGCCAAACACACCATAGAAAAGGTTTGTGTTGTGGTTTTGTAGGTATTGTTCATGGTGATTGAGCTCAAAAAACAACAAGTAGGGCCTAAGGCCCAAGTGTTTAGGATGATGTTTTTCCCAACTAATGACAAGGGCCTAAGGATGTTATTTCCCTACCACAACTATGGTGAAGGTCTCAAGACCATGTTGAAATGTCTATCAAAACCCATCCATGGTGCATGAAACATATTAATGACACCCATATTAAATAACAAGGACCTAAGAATGTTATTTCCTCACTACAACTATGTTCAAAGTCTTGAGACCATGTTTAAGTGTCTATACCAATTTTTAGTCCAAAAGTTTCTTTACTTTAAACAAGAATGAGTGGTGAAAGAGTTCGAAAACCTACCTCCCAACCAATGAGTGTGTCAAAACGGCCATCTGAGTTGTGGAAACTGTCAAATTTAACGTGCTATTCTGATTTGAAATTCCAACCCTGCTCCCAAGGAACATTGACTTCATTTATTTAACGAGGTTGCCGGAATGCGATAAATGTCAGTCTCCCGCCATGTCGCATCTGGAACAAACAACAATCAGTAGATTGATATTTATCGATCTGCCAATCTTCTCTGTTTTTCTTCAGAAATAAATAATTTGTAACTCCGATGCGATGCCAACGCCAACTAATAAAAGCACAACAATACGAACCTTAGTTTCAAGGGATTGTTTGATCTAACATCCGAGGTGTTTTGCACGTGGATATTAGTCTCCCTTCGATAAATCTAAGAGGTCAGATCTCTGAAAAGCGTTTTTTTTCTTTTTTCTTGGCCGTTTGTTTGTTTTGTGATCCGTTTCACGAGCCATGGGGGACTAACGGTTGTTTGTTTGTGACTGTTTAGATAAGACTAACGGTTGTAAGAGGCTGGTAGTTGGATCGTATGTTGGTGTGTCCCACTCTTTAGAGACTGGACTCTGATATCCAATGAAGCTAGAGGCTTTATGGTATTTTCAACAGGAAAACCCTTTGTGGCACTGCACGTTTCGGACGCTGATATCCATTGAGGTAAGAGGCTTTCTGGTATTTTCAGCAGGAAAATCATTTGTGGCACTGCACGTTCCTTGGCTGCAGGCGTACTACTGCTGGTTTGTGATCCGTTTCAAGAGCCATGGGGACCACGATTGGTTACATAAGACTAACAGTTATAAGAGGCTGGTGGTTGGATCGTATGTAGGGTTCTTGTGTGTGCCCCCACTCCTTATTGACTGGATTCTGATATTCAATGAGATTTATGGTCTTTTCAGCAGGAAAGTCATTTGTGGCACTGCACGATTTTGCACTGAGAGATTTTGTTCAAAGGGATTTTTTAAAAGATCTAAAGAAATCATAGAAGAGCATCTTTTTAAATATGCATGCTGAGCAACTTTTGAGGTGTTGTAAACGAGATTCAGGCCTCGTCTTTTCTTTGTGAGGGGTTCGGTATTTCTACGTTCAATGGGTTGTGTTGAAGGACAAACGTATTATTTTTTTCACAATGAATGTACTTTAGGTTGATATACACAGTCAGAGCAAAAGAAGAATGACTGGAAGTGTATAAACAGTCGGAGGTGTATAAACATAAGAAGGTGACTGGAAGTGTATTTGGTGGAAGAATGTTAAGCCATGGAAAATGGTTATGCGCGGTCATCTGCGCAACCATGTTTTTAGTATGCAGAGATCTTAGAAATTCGTTTATAATGTACATATATAGTAGAGCTTTTCTTAAAAAACAATAAGCCCCAGATTGGCTGCAACTCTAAACTGTTGGATAGTAATCATTTCACCGCCTGAATAGCGGCAGATCGGTGGCCGTCTTGACCCTTCAAGACTCAAGGATTAAGCGCCGATTTACTGATAGCTCAAGCGGTGGCCGCCTGGCCATAAGATACCATTACCGCTTAATTAAATCTTTTTATTAGATCGAAGGGGCATTTTTGTTTGGATAAATAACTGAAACAGATTGTAAGAGTATGAGCTTGAAATCACATTGAAGATAATTTGCCATTTTGTATTCGGAGGTGTTTTTTCCGTTTTTACCCTGTTTTTATTAAGTTTGTAAACTTGTCTGATTTCTTGATCTAATTAACTATTATGATTTCAATTTAACTATGTGCATGGAGTTCTTTTGTTTTTCCAAACACCTAAACCCGAAGTGCTGGGCCCACAGCGTTTTTCGCGTTTCGTGATTCGACGTTGTATTTTTTTTTTCTGTATCGAGCATTTGTAAACGCCAAAACCCCGAAGTGCTGGGCCCACAGCTTGGTAGCATTTTGCGATTCAGGTATTGTTGTTTGGTTTGTTTGCATTGGGTGTTTGTAAACGCCGAAGCCCGAACCCCGATAAGCCTTCATTTTTTCACATTTGGTATCACAGCCTGCAGTCCATCCTGCTATTTGCTCAGTTTGTAGATAATTCTTGTTGGTGCCCAATTTTACCTTTTTGTTTTTCGTGCGTGAAGGGTTATTTAATTTCTTTTAAATTTTATATAAATGGCTGTGTTTGGTAGTATGAGCTTGAAATACCTGAATGCATGAAGGGGGATTTTTGTTTGGATAAATACCTGAAACAGATTATAAGAGTATGAGCTTGAAATCACATTGAAGATAATTTTCCATTTTGTATTCGGAGGTGTTCTCTCCGTTTTTACCCTGTTTTTATTAAATTTGTAAACATGTCTGATTTCTTGATCGGATTCGCTATTTTGATTTCAATTTAACTAAATGCAGTAATTATTTGGTTTTACCGATTGCGAACCGGTCCCACACTTATTCCGAGTTTATTTGTTGGAGCCAGTGATTTTAATAACACATTGAATAAAAGGTTGTTATTTTGCATTCAGGACTTGTTTGTTAAATGTGCGCAGAGTTCTTTTGTTTTTCCAAACACTGAAACCTGAAGTGTTGGGCCCACAACCTTTTTTACATTTCAGTGTTCGACAATCAACGTTGTATTTTGTTTTTTGTATCGAGCATTTGTGAACACCGAAACCCCGAAGTGTTGGGCCCACAACTTGTTCACATTTCGCGATTCGGGTATTGTTGTTTGGTTTGTTTTCATTGGGTGTTTGTAAACACCGAAACCCGAACCCCGATAAGCCTTCGTTTTTTCACATAAACTACTGTTGTACAATAAATCTCAATACAGTTTGTACACAAAATAATGTACAACACCCCCCAAAAAACCAGAATGACATACTTAAAACTATGTATATTCTCATCGTTATTTCTTAATGATCATATAAGAATTAATTATTCGAAATTGATTGAGAATATAAAATTTCATCTACCAAAGAGCGTTTAAAATTAATTGTTAAATAAAATTTGGCATCATGGCCAAGGTTGAAATTGTTGGGCAGCTGAAGCAAAACATAGCAAACATAATAGAGCATAAACTAAACAAGATCAAAGACGCATTAAACCAAGCACATCAATCATACACTTGACACAATGATTTATGTGGAAACCCAATGATTGAAAAAACCACGGGCAATGATTATCGGTCTTATTATTATTCAAGGGAGAACTACAATATCCTTTATAGGCATACAATCATCCTCTCCTCACACACTCTGTGCAATCTAGCTCTCATTGTACTCCATCTCTATGGGTATGCTCACATATATAGCATCTATCACTCAGTTACATAGACTAATAATGAATAGATCACATAGTTACACGAACAATACATAAATAGATTGCATGCATGTGCATGTGCATTTGCATGTGACTGCATGAGAAAATTTGTTGGCATGTTTCCAACAATCTCCACCTTGACAACAATTTACCTGATATATCATGCCCTTAATTAATTCATCGCCTTTTCTACAAATCAAGAGAAGCCAAACACCACCGTAGCTTCTCTAACAAAATTGGTTTCGTAAACATGTATGCAGAATTCACTTTTGTATGGACCTTTTCCAGAGCCACTCCACCTTCATCAACAACCTGTCTTACACAATGGTACTTAACATAAATATGCTTTGTTTTACTGTGATAAGATGGATTTCTAGCCAGATGAATAACACTTTGACTATCGCAAAACACTTTCACTTTGTCCTGCATCCTTCCAAACTCATCCAATAAACCATGTAACCAAATTGGCTCCTTGCATGCATGTGAAGTAGCCATATACTCTGCCTCCATAGTCGATAAAGTGACTACATTTTGAAGCTTTGACATTCAAATAATAGGTCCTCCTGCAAGAGTAAAGACATATCCTGAAGTGGATCTCCTTTTGTCTAAGTCACCTGCAAAATTTGAATCTACATAACCACAAACTGAATCACTAGAACCATCATAGGTGATAGAATAACTGTTTGTGCCTCTAAGTTATCGAAGCACCCATTTCACTGCTTCCTAGTGCTCTTTTCTTGGATTTGAGATGTATCGACTGACAACACCAACTACATGTGAAATATCTGGTCTAGTACTCACCATTGCATACATCAAACTTCCCACTTCATTAGCATATGTGTAACACCCTGTTTCCCCTAGTTTGTAAATATAACTATATTGGCCAAGAAACTATGGAAAATTCAAATGTGTGAATGTTTGATTTGATGGACCTTTGTATAAAAGGTCGATGGATGTAAATTATGTTATTTTAATAGAAAATGGATAAGTGTTGCATGACTGCTGAAAAGGGGATGTGCTAAGAGAGACCACAAATGCAATGAAAGAGATGGTGGAGGGGACCAGGAATGGTTGCGTTAACTTCCACTGAACTAGTACTTTGATGGATTTAATTTCTCAAGATCAGAACAACCCTTTGACCTAGGAATGAATGTCAGTAAGGCTGGTAGGTTGAAAGACCTCCTCAAGAGTTAATGAGGGGATGGGGTAGACCGCCCATCTGTAAGGCTTCCAGAATTGACCATGGACTGGGAATTCAGGCCACACACAATCCGTTGAAGAATGCGAGAAAGGAAGTCGCGGTGGATAGGGGGATGAGGACCTACGAAGAGTGCAAAGATGAGAGGCTAAGCTATCAGATTCGAGGAAAAACTGTGAAAAGAGTGTGTTCTGATCGCAGGAAATAGAGATTGAGTTAGGAGAAGGAGAGTAACCTTCGTCCCTATATATTTATATGTTGGAAGAAGAAATTCAATCTCAAAGCATCATGGTCTAGATCGGGGGTGGCTAGTGGTAATTCCGTTAGGAGTGATTGAACATATGGTTGGGTGGAAATGGGAACCCCCTCCAACAGTCGATTCATGTTATCTGGTTCTGATAAGTGTTTTCATACTCTATGCATTAAATTGGGAATTAATGGTTGCATGCATGTATTTACATATCTATAAATGGTTTCTACATTGAAATGGTTAAGTTATGTGTATACATTGGCTTCCTTGAGAACTTATTCTTTTACTTTTCTCGCATGCTTCAGTTTAACTCTCGAAGGTGTCTTCCTCAGGGAGCTACCTCACAGCTCCAGAGTTGGAGAAAGCCTCTTGGAACTGCTACCGTCTTGATAAGCTCACGAGTTTACCCTGCCCTATTTCAGAACTTAAAGTTCTTTGAATTAGGAAGGCATTTCCTTCAAACCAACAGCCCAAGAGACCTTGAAATTGTGCCCATGACCTTAATCAAAACTCTGCTAAGAGTAGAGCTCATAACCCGAGAGTCATCTGAAGGTCCATGTGACTTGGGTCTAGGAACCCTGTGCTAAGCCCAAAAGGAGCTAGCTCACAATGGTTTTGAAGTTTCATGATTTCGATGCCCTGGGATGTCAAACTTCATGATAATCAAAGCTACCTGAACTCTTGAGTAACACGAGCCATAGATGAATCAATAATTTGATAGAGGAGATGACTGCGAGTCGTTCATTGGGAGGAAACAATATCTCAGTTGTCAGATCGACTCAAAGACCCACATGAGTTAATGAATGAAACACCAGCCGCTCGATTAGATCGATGGTTTGGAATCATTGCATAGTGTGAAGGTGAATATAGAGGACATGATAGCTCACGGCTCGCAATCAAATAATGTTGTTGATGTCGTTGGGGTGAAAGATCAACGACCATGATTAGACAAAATTGGGCAAGCACTTCCCAGATTACGGAGATTGGGCCTCACAATCATTGTGAACCGTTGATCTGCAAACATCGATCGATGGTTGGGAATCATTGTGGAGAGCAAAGGTGAAATTAGTGGACATGATAGTTCATGGCCCACAATCAACCAATGTTGTTTATCTTTTTGGGGTGGAAGATCAATGACCACGATTAGATAGAGTTAGGAAAGCACTTCCTAGATTGCAGAGATTGGGCCCTACAATCACTGTGGACCGTCGATCCGTGAACAAAGATCGATGGTTGGGAATCATTGCAAATCACAAAGGTGAAATTAGCGGACGTGATAGTTCACGGCCCACAATCAAACGACACTGTTGATCTCTTTAGGGTGGAGGATCAACGACCATGATTAGACCAAGTCGGGCGAGAACTTTTCAGATTGCAGAGATTAATCTCTCCGATAAAGAGCGAGCACGTTGGGCCCCTGCAATCAATGTGAACTGTCGGTCTGTGAACAAATCGATATTGGCTGGATCATGACTATGAAAACCTAAGGGAGGTTGAAAGACAATCAGACTGGAGCGATGAGGCATAATGACGCCATCCATGGTGATGTGTATTTAATCTTGATGAACCATGTACCACTTGGATTCATGCGCATCACTTACCCTATAGCCCCTTCTGAATGTGATACATGTCATCCCAGATAAGGGCACGTGTCGTCCCTAACTAAAATACGTATCAGCCCTTGGCACATGCATACCTCACCCATGTGGTTGGTGAAATGACTAGGATTTCAGGAATCGGGGACTTCGGGATTCCAGAGGAGTCGAGGTGCTTCGAAAAATCCCTGAAGTGCTGAAATGCCGGAGTAGATCCTAGCCGTTGGCACAAGAAGGCATGTGGTAGTATATTGTTAACTCTGGAGGAGAGTATTCTAGAGGGACACAAGGAGTGAAGTACTAAAGTGCCAACGTCCATCATAACTGTCCATTGGAAGGGGATGCTTGGTGCTCAATCTGTAACTACGTGTACAAAGTACTTTAGAGGAAAAAGGTGTTGGAGTGTTCGAAATTCCTGAATGTTGAAGTTCCGAAGTAGATCACAGTTGTTGATAACGAAGGACAAGTGGTGCTCAATATGTAACTCTGGTTATGGAGTACCTTGGAGGAAAATAAAAGCATTGGAGTATTTGAAACTTCCGAATGCTGAAGTCTCGAAGTAGATCGCAACCATTAATTACAAGGGACGCGTGGCCCTCGATTTGTAACTCCGGGTACAGAGTAATTCGGAGGAAAAAGGCGTTGGAGTGTTTGAAACTCCCAAATGCCGAAGTCCCAAAGTACATCAAAGTCATCGATTATGAGGGATGCATGGCGCTCGATCTGTAACTCCGGGTAAAAATTACTTCGGAGGAAAAAGGCGTTGGAGTGCTCGAAACTCCCGAATGCCAAAGTTCCGAAGTATATCACAACCATCAATCACGAAGGATGTGTGGCGCTCGATCTGTAACTCCAGGTATGGAGTACTTTGGAGGAAAAAAGTGTTGGAGTGTTTGAAAATCTCAAACACCGAAGTCCCGAAGTAGATCACAACTGTCAATTATGAGGGATGTGTGGCACTCTATCTATAACTCTGGGTACAAAGTACTTTAGGGAGAAAAGACTTTGGAGCGTTCAAAACTCCTGAATGCTGAGGTCCCGAAGTGAATCAGGGCCGTCAAAATCTTTGAGGACATGTGGCGCTGGATTTTGAACTTCAGAGATTTGCCATTCCGGTGGCTTCACGCAGTGGTTGTATTGGCGCCTGTTGTCATGGCGTCTGGGCATAGCCCACTGTTAGATGCGAGTATATATGGATGGAATAAATTGAAGAACTTGGGAGAGGATATCTGTCAGCTCTGAGCTTGGTTCAGAGCATGGATATCGTGGCTGGAAAGCTAAGGAAGATCATAAAGGAATAGAAACCCCGAATGGGGGTTTTGATTTTCTTAAGAAGAACAAAATTTTGATGCTGCACCTTGGGTGTGTTACAAATTGGTATCATAGCATGGTTACAACACTTGGCCAGCTTGGGCTCATAGACGAGTCACTTAAAAACTGTGTTTAAATAAAATCTTAAGGTTGACGCCCTACCTTACCTCTTTCTTAAAATATTTGGTTAAACTATTACTAAAAGAAAAGAATGAAAACTTTCTACTATGTGTGTGTATTTAAGAAAAATGAACTATGTGTTGCTCATGAACTACTAGAATGTTAGATAATAGTAAGTGTTTTGTCAACACTTCAACAGTCAGTGAATCATGGGAAATCACAAGCATAAAGGATGGGGACTCACCATGAAGTTGGGAATGGATCCCACAATAGAGATGAAGAGTCTGATGAGAGGAGGGCGATGGAGACCCCTCCAGATCTTGTTGAAACTGCAAGGAGCCTTATGGATGAATTACAGAGTTGCAAGGCTGACAACGAAATATTGATAAAGGAGAAAGAAAAACAAACAGAAATCAATGCAGTATTGTTGCAGATCTTATCTGATATACAGAGGCAGCTGCAACATGGACCTGCAACTAGTCATGTGGACCAACGACTTACAAAGAGAAGTCAAAGTCCACCTCAAGTACAAAAACATGGTCCCATAAGTGGCCGCACAGGGAGAAGTACCTCGAGGAAGGCCCAACCTGGAGATAGGGGATGCTCATCGAGAGAGTCCTCTGGAAAGGGAACTGACAACTCTGAGAGATGTTCTAGTAGAAAAACTAGATCACATTCTCAGAAGAAAGGAAACAAGCAAAAGCATTCAAAAAGTCATGACCCTGAAGAGTTCAAGAAAGACAAATCACCCTCTTTCAATGAAGATACTGAAAAAGGGGAAGAGGCAAAATCTTGACTTATTGTCTTAAAGAAGTACTTCAGAGTTCATGACTATTTTGAAAACTTGAAGACTTGAATAGCCATATTCAACCTGAATGGAAAGGCTTCCATTTGGTGGGAAGATATTAAGAATGTGAAATAAATCCATGAAAATGACTTATCATGGAAACGATTTGACAAACACTTCACTAAGAAGTATCTATTAGAGAAATACTTCGATTGGAAGACTAAGGAGTTATGTGAACTCAAGTTGGGACAACTCATCATAGAGGAATATATCAATAAATTCCTTGAGCTGCTGAGGTATGTACCCTACATAAAAGATGAAAAGGTAAAATTCCAATGATTTATCAGTGGGTTACCTCAGACCTACCGGAACAGTATTGAGGTTGACAAGCCAAATACCTTAGAAGACACTATCCTAAAGGCAAGGTATTGTTATTGTTGATTAAGGTTGGTTTTCATTGATGTCAACCCTTGAAGAAAG
>SNQJ01S0025282.1:37237-57535 GCA_010110895.2 Picea sitchensis
TCCCAACATGACAAGTGTCAAGTTGGGAACATGCATACATATATTTTGGACTTAGATCATTTTGGGGGGGCATTCAACCATTCATGCAAGCATTAATTCATCCATTCAATCATTCCATGATCTTTCACTCACTCTATTAGTTGTCCTATGTACCTTCCTTTCACTGTACTTGAACTTGTATCTGTACCCATACATGTTTTTGTACCTGGTTAGCTTGGAAGTTGGATTGAAGAAGCGAGTTGTCAGGCCCATGAGAAATCTCTCAAGGTGAAATAATTGTTGGGGAATTGATTTCTAGAGGTGCTAAACTGCAACTACAGGGCTCTGAGACTTCCTATCCGGCCTGTTGCTGAATCCTAGAAAGGAAGTGGGGCATTCGAACGAGTGTTGAGAAGAGAAGGGGCACACTTCCTGGGTGGGAAAGGCATGTGGGGAATTAGAGACTGTAGGCTGTTAGTTTGAGTTGGCACCTATGATAGAGTCGTTCATGTTGTCAATGATACATCATCTTAGTTAGGAATCCCTTTACCCAGGTGGAGTTTAGTCCTAACTCGGGGGTAACCCACTGCTGAGAGTGTTGAGTAGTTTGGTCTAAGGTTGGGAGGTTCGCAGAAGGTATGCACACAATTGGTGATATTCTAACCAAGATAAGTGTCAATTGTGTGATAAATTACATCTTGCACAATTATTTATGTGTTTATTTTTATGGGTTTATCCTATGTGTGGTTTATAACTGTCTTTATATTTATGGGTATCACCTGTATATGTTGCATGTATATGTTATTGGTATTTCAGTATGAATACATGCATTTACAAAATTTATTTGTTTGTTTATGTTTTATTTATAAATTTCTGCAAGAGTTTTGTGTATAGGTTTTAATTGAATGCAATTTGAAAACTTTATGTGGAATAGCTCAGTTGGATGTTGGGTATGTTACAATATGGTATCAGAGAATGAAAGAATTTTATGGAGTAGCATGCCCCAGCATGGGTGGTCGGGGATGTTACATGAAGAAACACCCTTGCCAAAATATCCATAAAAAAGAGTTCAAAAGAATCACCATGAAAGAGAAATCATAGAGGATAAAAGTGTAGGAGTAGAAACTTGAAGAAAACTTACATTTGAATCAGAATAGACAATGCTTTCTCCAGTAGAACCCAAATCATTTTCATAAGTAAGCAAGAGTGAATATTGGATAAAAGAAATGAATTAATAACTTGACCAAATAGAGAAAAATCAAATCTGGGAAATGATCCCAAGACCAAAAAACAAAAATGTGATAGGAACCAAATGGATTTTCAAGAATAAACTTGATGAAAATGGAAATATTATAAAGAATAAAGAAATATTAGTATGCAAGGGATATTCCCAAGTTGAAGGAATTTACTTTGAGGAGACATCTTCCGCAATGGAAATATTAGAAGCTATCATAATGTTTTTGGCATTTGCATGCTTCAAAAACTTCAAAATCTATGAGTCTGATGTCAAGTCAACATTTATAAATGGAACCTTAGAGGAAGAAGTATATTTGTAATAAACTAAAGGATTTAAGTTGATAGAAAATCAATATTATGTATGTAAAATCAAAAAGTCTTTGTATGGTCTTAAACAAGCTCACAAAGCATGGTTCTCAAGGATTTATAAATATCTACAACAACAAGGATACAAGAGAGGGACTACTAACAACAACCTATATATTAAAATTGAAGAAAAAATATGATTGTTGTTGTGGTATATGTGGAAGATATCATTTCTGGAAGTAATTTGACTATATTGAGAAAAATGTTTTCTACAGAAATGTTGAAAGAATTTGATATGTCTATGTTAGGTGAGCTAGCATTCTTCCTGGTTTTACGAGTTACTCAAACATACAAAGTGATATTCATATCCCAAACCAAATATATCAAATAAATGCTAAATAAAATTCAAATGGAATAATGCAAACCTATGAGCACTCCCATGGTTACAGGATGTGAACTAAGATTAAATGATGATTCACCAAAGATAGACCAAACTATGTACATATCAATGGTTGGTATCCTTTCATATGCAACAACAGGAAGATCTGATATCATACAAGTTGTAGGAATAACAAGAATATTTCAATCTGCACCTAAAGAGACTCATTTGAAGGAAGTAAAAAGGATATTTACATATCTAAGAGCTACCTTGGATTTTGGATTATGGTATCCAAAAACAAAGGATTTTACATTAAAAGCATATGYTGATGCAGATTGGGATGGTAGTGTGGATGATAGGAAGAGCACCATTGGAGGAACATTCTTCCTAGGAAATTTTATAATATCATGGCTAAGTGAGAAGTAAACATCTATATCACTGTCAAMAAWARARGATGAATATATTATTTCTATCACCTGMTGCACTCAAGTAATTTGGATGAAACAAACCCTAGAATACCTACAAGTAAAGTGTGATGATCCAATTCTTCTTAACTATGACAATACTGGTTCTATTAACCTCTCTAAGAATCATGTTATGCATTCTAAAACCAAACATATCCCTATTAAATACCATTTTTTGAGAGATAAATTTTCTCAAAAGATAGTCAAAGTGGAATATGTTGATACTAAAGAGAAGATTGTAGACATATTCAAAAAACCTCTACCAAGAAGTTCTTTTGAAAATCTTCGATAGAAATTGGGAGTAATTCCCATACCTCATTAAAACCATAAAAGATTCATCAGAAAGGGGGAGTGCATAGGGGATCGTCATCTTAGGGAGAGAAAATATATATCTCTTATATCATTGTTGTCAAAGGGGGATGATACACAGTAAAACTAAAAAGTATATTGAAAGGATATTTTACTAAGTTTCCATCAATGCCAAAGGGTGAGATTGTTGGAAAATTAGTTGGCATCGACGTCAACCATGGAAAACGTATGCCGAAGAACACATATGAGGAAAGAAAAGATCAAGAGAAATATCATTGCAGAAATCATGCATAAGCCAAAGTGTTATGCAAACAAATATCCTTTGTAAAACATCATGGAATCATGATCGTTCCCTTTTGAATTTCGGGAGCAATCACAAGCATTGAATCAAGGAGATTTTTGGATCGTTAGATCAGAAGCCAGGTAAGTGAGAGACAACATATCTAAGTGGATAAATTTTATATATAACCAAATCCATCGATCAAAGTCCAATGGAGCCTTATAAAGTTTTGAGACTCTGTAGCTCTGCCAATTCGACAATTTCTAGAGACAAGATAAAGGCACGAAATCGTGAAGTCGTTAAATCCCTATAGTTTTCTGATATGATAAGTAGATCGGTTGAAATATTATTCATTAGTCATGGTCATCTGACGTTTACCCTCCGAACGTAAAGAAGTTTGAGTCAGCTATAAATTCTGAAGGTCGAAGTTGTGAAATCACGCAAGTCATCAGATATGGAGCGAGGGTATGTGGACCATCCATTTGGTTGATGATGTGTCTTATGCCACATGGAAGGGGTTCCATATAGGGACATGTGTCACATGAATTGACTGATTTTTGGATCCCAATATGTCCATTTTTTAGTGATAAGTGGCACACATACCATGGGTCCATGTCACCATAGGTGACATCAACATGCCACATCATATCTAGGATTATGGCCTCCAGGAATGTCCAACTTCTCCTACCAGTAAAAGTGTTGAAGGCCTAAGTAGAAAAATTGCGCGGATAATTTATCTAAAATCCTACAGGATTTATTATGACCATTTGATCAAGTAGTGGAAGGATAGTGTAAGAACTTCAACATATATAACTCTTGGGGATTTGAACAAATTTAGAGTTGTAATATCCTAGAGTCCCAAAGTGTTGAAGTCCCAAAATAAATAAGGACCATCCATCTTAACTCTTGATTAATTCATGATCGTTTATTTAGTTTAATGCTCTAGATAAGCCAACCTCGTCCATTCAACGACAAATTAAATATCAACAGTCTGATCTACTAGTGGATATAATGTAAGTACTTCGACGATGTTTACTTCAGGAAGTATTACTATGGAAGAATGTAATAAGGCCGAAGTTTGGAAGATTTGGTTCCAGCATCGGTCTCATGATATGGTATAAGGGTTGATTAGAGGCACTAAGAGACTAAAATTAAATAAGACCATGAACATTTGAATGAGGTCCTATGTAGAAGAATAAGGTTGAAAGAAAGGTTCTAGGAGTAGCGCTTAATTGTATAAGCCCATAATTTTCATCCCATTGTCATTTAGAAAAGTGGGTTGAAGAAAGCATCTATGCATAATTCGATTTATGTAATAGTTGAAAGGGCCTGTGGAGTAATTTGACAAGGCTAGCATGCAACGATTCCATTTCTTCTACAATATTGTTTGGACATGAAGGGATAAATAACTTACAAAGGATTTAAAGTCTATTAAATTAAAATCAACTATTAAATGTCATTAGTATTGTTACAATTAAATGAAGAGGTGAAATGGTTCATTGTCAAAAGACACGAGGATTCAATGTTATAACTATTGAAATACCATATAAACCATAAATTATGGTCGAAAGAAAGTGTCTTTACAGTGTAGATTAGAAGATCAAGAGCAGGAGAACAATCCAAGAGAGAAACTTTAACATTTTTATGCAGTAAGGGTGGTAGGGAGGAGATATGGAGGATTGCATTTCTCTGCAGGTTAAAGCTTGTTTTACAAGGGATTCGGTGCTTCCTAGAGTTGGTACTCTAAAAATAAGGGAGTTGGTGCTTCCTAGAGTTGGTTCTCTAAAAACAAGGGAGTTGGTGCTTCCTAGAGTTGTTTCTCTAAAAACAAGGGAGTTGGTGTTTCCTAGAGTTGGTGCTTTGAAACAAGGGATTGGTGTCTCCTTGAGTTGGTGCTCAGAATAAAATAGATTGGTGTCTCTCACACAATTGTAACTTATACTGTTGGATTAGTGAGAGGGGGGGTGTGAATTCATAATAGATATTTTTAATCATTTTAACCACAGTATATAAGTGTTGTTTATGTTTATGATCAATTTACCAATATCATTCAACAAGTGAAGAATAAATAAAACATGAACAATRAGAAATCATACAGAAACACGGTACACCAATATTTTTACATGGAAATCCAATGCGAGAGAAAAATAGAGAATGATTTTTCTTATATGTCTTGAAAAATTACATTCATCGGAAGCACCAACTTCCTTTGTTTTCTAGTTGCAACTGGAAGGAGGCTCCAACCCCCTATATTTTCAGGCTACAACCTAAGGGAAGCTCCAACTCCCCAATTCTATGGCTCCAACTAGAAGGAGGCTACTACCCGCTATGCTCTCTGGCTATAACCACCTATCCTTGCCTCRTCCAACCATCCTRAAATATAAGTGTCAAATAACTGATTAAACGACTGCCACACTATCACTGTGAAATATACCACCATAAACATGTACCAATCTGTGCCAACAACCTCTAACCAAYYTGTACCAATACTTTGTAGTCAACTTGTACCAATAACTTGTAATCAACCTATACCAATAACTTATACCAACATATACCAACAACTTGTACCAATAATCTCATCAATAGCACATATCTGATAATATAGATCTCATACTCAATATCACATAGATATCACTCAAACCATGTGCATCTATGTCTCTCTAGTCATGTGCCATACATGTGCATATAATCATAATCATGTGTAATAAACCCTCACATGGAATAGAACTCAAACCCTCACTGATATTTAGCCTCAAGCTAAACCCACAACTTTAGGAACACATCACAACCAAAATCCCTCAACCATGTACCAAGAAATAAAAGATATTTCTCAACACTCAACCAAAGATGTAATGCCAATAATAGATACCATACATATCATCACTTCATTTTTGTAGTTCTGGCTTATAGAGTAAGTTCCATACCACCAACAACCTCTCTAGGGAAAATCCTTAAACCCCCATAACCATATCCCATGTAGACAACAATATCCAACTACACATAAAAATATGACATACCTTTTGACCCTGTAGATAGATCTGATGTACCTGATCACTGTAGAAATTCCTAGGAGATTGATTTTAGACTCTAGGGACCTAGCATCCTCATACACTCAAGTTTTCATGGATTTTACAAATGTATGCACCCTTCCCTTCTTCATTCTTCATATGTATGTGACTTCCTCCACTGTAGCCCGCATATGTACACGACTTCCTCCACTACAACCCGTGTATACCTAAAAAACTACGGTATTTTTAGAAATTTTGTAACTCCAAAAATTCCGTCGTCAACCCTCCTTTGTTTCCTCAAACTTGTGTAACTTCAGATGTATCAATGAGTACATTCAATAAAATTTTCAAAAAATGATAGATATTCATTGTGCTCAATAGGTGATAATAGGATACCCTTTATGTCTTATTTATACTCTCCAAGTAGCTTCCTCTAGGGGTTATCTTCTAACTACTTTACCCAACTTTCTTATTTTAGGGATAACCCACTTCTAACCACTTTGTCCACTCACAACCACTTTATCCACAATTAATAAACTCACCACTTCTAGTTGCAACTAATTTATTTTTAATTATTTTCTTTTTGCAACAACTTAACTCATGATTAACTCCTAGTTACAACAACTTTGACTAGTAAACTTCTTCTAGGAGCTTATAGAATAAATTAATTTCTTTGACCTTCTAGAGGCTCCTAGATAACTGATGAGGGTTCTCCAACTTCACTAAGCCATATATCCTCAACCGTGAGGAACTACGCGATGACATATCACCATAAATGACACGGCATGTACTATCCATCTAGAATAGTCTCACTTGAAAATTAACTGATCTCCATTGCATTATTCCTCAACCAAACTTGGGTTCCTTAACCACACTACTGTGGATATCGAAATTTTATACTAGATTTGCTTCAAGGGTTGACATCAATGAAAACCAACCCAATTAATCAACATGTATTTTTTGTTTTTGTATTTAAATTTTTGTATTCAATACATTCTTGTTGCTCAATTGTTATGATTAATTAATTTGTTAATTAATAATTCTAAAATTTTAAAAAGAAGAAGCAATATTAATTCATCCCCCCCTTTCAGTATTAACCCATATTTCAACATGTTTGTTGTCGTTTGGTGGTAGTTTTTCCTACCAACAAATTCCCTTGAGTTCCTGTCTAATAGATTCATAGTTGCATGTTCCAAAGAGACCCTAATAAATGAATGGGATGCCCAAGGGACTAAGATCGGTGAAGGGGTACATTCCTTGGGTTGGGTAGGTCATGAGGAAAAGAGCTAGTGGAAAATTGGGATAGTTATAGGAGAATATTAGTGGGTTGTGGGATTTCTGAGATTTGGATGGACAGTGAGAAGCCACCCTCTTTTGTGGATTACTAGCCTCAACTCAGGGGTGACTAGATGTTAAGACTTTGAAAAATCAGTCTATGGTTGGGTGGAACATATGTCCCAAGTTGTTGGTTGCACAATTGATTTTAAAATATAAGTAGGGATGATTTTAGCGGCTAAATTTCTCTCTTGGGCTAATTTTCCATGTTTTTTCCCAAAAAAAGATTCGCTATTCTAAAACTAATTTGCCCAAATTCTATAGATTAAAATTATTTTACCTTAAAAATCGCCAAAATTTTATACAAACTATAAAATACTTAGAAATTTGAATATTTTTACAAAAATACTGTCAAACATGTGTAGTTGGCATATGAAGGATTAGTAAGATTCACCAAGGTTTCTACATTATAAAATAAATTTCCATCCTTTAAATCATCCTTGAATATAAGTGTTTTATCCTATTGTTGTGTTGTATTATGTGATTAATTGTCATGTTTTACTTTTTGTATGAGAACAAATTTATACGATATCGTAATGGAGTTATTAGTTGCATTTCTTGACTATTTTAGAATTCCGTAGATGCATTTAATTAATAATAGTAGATAAAAGATAGATTTGTATGTAATTTGTAGTTGTAAGATACAAGAAGTAAATTAGATAGCACAAATTTTATTTTACGAGTATTTCGCACTGTAATGTTCCTCCACTAGGTTGGGGGATGTTAAATTATGGTAACAAAGCTCAAGGTTCAATACTGAGCCTACATGGGCCATCTAGCAGAATGTTGGATATATAAGTTGCAAAAATTTAAATTTCAAAGGATGTCTCTAATATGTTTGACAAAAATGTTCCTATGAAATTGGGAAATAATTCGTGGAGAATTTGAGAATATAATGGGTTTTCTATAAGGACAATTGGGCCACAACAAGGATAAATAATAATTTTTCCATGGAAGTATGAGGAATAAATTAGGAATTGGGCATTTTCGAAGAGTGGAAATAGGATAAAATTGAAGAAATTTGGGTACTTTTCCATACAATGATGTCAGCATGATGTGGAGGCCACGTGTTAGTTGAAGTTGAAAAAGAAGGAAATGTACTAACATGGTGGAAGGTACATGGTGGTCAATATGGAAGATGGAAGGTGATGTGGAGCTGTGTGGAGGGGCACTTGCTTGTTCTGCGGACCTGTGGTGAGATCTTGAAAATGTTCTAGGTATCAAGACATAATGGTGCATAGAGACGATTAGATGTGCGGAGGAGAAACAAAACAAACCCACGGATTGACGAACCCGCGGTGAAATGCTGAAAAAGAATAAACTAAGTGTTGAAGTATTGTGGAGGTAGTGACATATGGAAATAGACTAAGCATGGATAATCGGTCAAACATGAGGGTTTCAGTAATAGTAAGTAAGTTAGAGAACTTCTCTAGATCCACGATGAAACATTTCAAGAAAAATGACTAAGTATAGGTGAAAATTGGATATGATGGAACATGGTGGTGCATTTCATAGGCCGTGTTGGGAAAAAAAATTCAGACCAGGGTCCTCTTCAAGTTACCAGCAAAAGGTACCGATGTAGTCTAGTGCACTGGAATTTTCATATTACTCGGAGGGAAGAATTCTCACCTTAAGCACAACCGAGACGAGTAAGATAGGGAAGGGTAAGAATAACACTTAGTCATATCCCTGAAGTATCAAGATTCATATTAGTCTTGCGTAAGATAGTGTAAAATTGTTGCAGTATCGAACATATCCTAACCCAGAAGGGAGAAACAAAGTTGCGTAGATATTCATATGGAAGCTATAATCATTAATCATACCAGACATAAAATATAACACAACATAACATTCTACATAATTAGAAGGTGAAGTACACAAGATATTTTCTTTTTAATAGGATCTCCAACTGTATTATATTATATCAGATATCTTCTCAGGATGCATGAGCATATTGAGTCAAACATACAAATAGTCATGCCAAAGATAATCAACAAGTGCTTCTCAAATAGCATGAGACAAGGTTATCCCAACCTCTTTCTCTCTCTACCTCTACAGTAGTACATTACTTTTTTCCCTTTCATTTTACAATCTGGTTCCAAAACCCAGTTCTCCATATTCAACTCAATTAACAACAAGAATAACTATATCCCCCCTATTAAAATAATATGTATTATGTATATAATATGATCCAAGATTGTTGGTTGAGAACCCAAGAGTTCTCTCTTCTTCTTGATTTTGTTGCAACCTCTTTTTTCAAAAGTGGTTTTGCACTATCCTTCCAATTGTTTTCTGTTCTAACTACTTCTTGTTGCACATTCCCTTTTCCCATCCTTTTTTTCCTTCCTTTGCTTGGTTGTTTGGATCCAAAGTAGCTTGTACAAGTTGTCTAGATCCTTGAATCATTCCGAGTCAAGTATTTATCTCTTTCGTGGTCTCTTAGTTGGCCTATTGTTATTCTTTGTCTTTTCCTTCTTCTTTGATCTTTCCTCCACTTCTATCTTGAGCTATTTATTCTTTGGCTCCTTCAGATGAAGGGCCCAACTCTAGTACCAGTTCAAGGGATTTCTTCTTGACCTCCTCGAAGTGTTCTACCTTGTCCTGCCATTTTTTGGAAAGCAAGGAAGGTTCAATGACAAACTGTTGGGTAGTGCCTATGGTGAATTATTTTGGCTTGGATGCAATGAGGGAATTCCATTCTAAATCTTCTATGACATCCACTTGGTGCATATGCAGGTAAGCAGTTTGGACTACTGGTCAAAATTCTCAGATTTCTTTCTTGGCCACTGTTTGAACTTCAAACACTGCATTTAGATCATTGGCCTCTTGTTGGATTTCATCAAACTTAGCTTTATGTTCTAGAATATCTAGTTCTTTGGAAAATGATTCATTGCAGGATTGGATCTTCAAGAAAAATTCCTCCATTGTTTGGTTGCACCGATATATTACTCATATCTAATCATTAACTTCCTTGAATATCGTGGTGCACTCTGTGATCTTTTTATGTAGTGAAACTCTGGAATTTTCCCTTCCAGAACAACCTTTTCCAACTATTTCTTTAATTCTCTAGGATTTTCTTAGGATTTTAACTAGATTCCCCTCAACTATGCTTCTAGATATTTCCTTGGTCTTCCAGCTTAACCCAGGATACTTGAACCAATTCAATATTTTGTAGTACCTCATCTATTTCTCTAAAATCCAACCCTTGAGGCGTTGTCTTTTTGAAAGTTGTCAAGGCCTCTGTTATTTTGTCCTTCACTTTATCCATTTTTCGTTCTACCTAAATTTTTGAATATTATTCTTATGTTCTTCTTGTTTGTGTTGGACACACCAATTGCACTGATATGGGGGGTGAATCGATGTGAGGGATATGTTTTCACTTCTCACAAAACTTTAGTTAGCAATCACCAGTCACAACATCATTACTTATTACTTCCATTCATAATCAGTTGCTTGCATGTAAATATATCTCAATTACATACATTAACAATAAATATCTATGCACCATCACAATAAAGAACACAAGGAACATCAAATATATGTATAATTTTCTTTTGTATTACAGAAAATTTTCCTTGGGTTTTATCAACACGAACTGAAATAGAGAACCAACTGAAATAAATCACCAACTCCAAGGGAGCACCAACTATCAATGAAATACCCAACATATGTATCTTATCACCAACCGAGATGTGAGGAATACAACCCTCAAGTACAAGACCCATCTTGTATATAGAAAGCAATCTGTCAAACTGTACCAACAGTTTATACCAACACAAGTGCATCAACTATGCAAAACCTTCCACAACAACCTATCTCATCAATCTCATCATCAAGATCTAATCTGTAACTTTGTAAAATACCTGGTTTATATGATCACAGACCTACAAACATTCCTTAACTTTAACAACAAGAGACTAACATTTTCATCAAACTTTACTTTAGTCTCACATGACTAATTTTGGATTAGTCAACAACCCTAACTTGAAAAAATCATAACTCTATACCTGTAATGAATAAAGGTTTGAAAATGATGCACATTTTTCTTCAGTGTCATTTCTTCAATTCCTCTAGGTTTCACTACTTGGAACCTCCCAGAAAAGGAGTTATAGAAAAAATGACATACCTTGTTGAATTATGGCTTATTCTAGAGAGTGAACTTGTAGAGCATGCCCCACATAGAATATTTTCTGTATAGATCTAAAACAAGTACACAACATACTAAAGAATCTACTCTAACCAATACATTTGGTCTTACTTAATTTTGATATTTTATGAAGAATTTATGACGTTTTTACCCGAAACACCTGTTTTAGACTAGTTTCAGGACTAGCCACAAACTCTATTTTCCACAGAGTTTAAATCCCAAAATAAAATGATCCACAAGATGATTTTTTTATCAAATTTACTTGGATATGTTGTCTCAATGGTCTCCAGATTTCATTTTCTGAATCATTGTATAAAAAATGGTATTGCGAAAATGGTGAGATTACATGTAAATAGCATACCTTAGAAAACATCATCAAAAGACTTTATCCTCCCTTGAATTCCGACATTCTTTACTTCACCTTCCCTCTAAAATTATCTTTAGATATCCTTTGGGTACCTCAGTCACTTGTATATATTCAATATTCTCAATGGATACTAATGGGAAACCCTTGATCTCTTATTTATACTCTCCAAGTAGCTTCGTATAGAAGTATCCACTTAACCACTTTGTCCACTTAGCCACTTTGTCCACTTTACCAACTTTGTCCACTTAGCCACTTTTTTCCACCTAACCACTTTGTCCACTTAGCCACTTTTGTCCACTTAACCACTTTTTCCACTTAGCCACTTTGTCTACTTAGCCACTTTTTCCACTTAACCACTTTATTCACAAATAGCAAACTCTCCAATTCTAGTTGCAACTAATTTATTTTTAATTATTTTCTTGTTGCAACCAATTAACCCATGACTAACCACATTGACTAGTCAACTTATTCTAGAGGCTTATAGAATAATTGGACTTATTTTACCTTCTAGAGGCTTATAGACAACTCATGAGGATTTTCTAGCTTCACATGGTCATAACTCTCTAACTGTGAGGAGTTATGTGATGTTCCACATATCACCGAAAATGACATGCCACATACTATCCATATGGAATAGTTTCTCTTTAAAATTCAATGATATTCAATACATTATTCCTTAATCAAAGTTGGGTTCCCTAACCATATCATTGGGCTACCTAACCATTTGGACTTCACAAAGCATCTTCCCTTGAGGGATTTCACCATAAGGGGACCACTTTGTAGTTTTTCTATTTGGTTATTCCTATCAACCATGATAAGACAATAATGACCAACCTTTACATCATCCTATCTATACATCAATCCATGACAATACATCACTATGACACCACTTGACATCTTTCACATCAATTATGTCTATGAAAACATAGTCCATCAATCAATACATCAATGATACTATGAAAAAGGCATCAACTCTTTGACATAAATGACAACATAATGCATAAATCTCCCCCTTTGGAATTGATGAAAATAGCAACATTGATGTCAACACCAATCATTTATGGAAACATGTAGAAACAACATTTATCTTCATCGATATTCATCTCAATCACATCAATGTGACTATCTCTCCCCCTTTGACATCAATGGAAAAGGGTAGTTCTCTCCTTCAGGATGCTCCCTTTGTCTGGATGCCTTTGATCTTCCTCTGAATAATCTCTCCCCTTTTGAACAAGGGATATCACTCTGATGTAATGTTGAATACATATCAGTCATGCTCCCCCTGTGACCATCGTTCCCCTTGGAAACATGCCTCTGTGTTATCTCTCCAAGTATCTAACTCTCCAAGAATCTATCTCTCTATCCTGTATCTGATAAATCTCTCCTCCTTGAATCATGGGAAGAAAAATGATTCCCCATGTCGGTATGTCTCCCCCTATCTTCTCTACAAGATAAACAATATGCTACCACTACAATCTAATTCTGTTGCAAATTCTACTGCTCAACTGGAACATATATCAGTTCCTCAAGAATGATTTGTTCTTCCTATGAATATACTTTTCCATGCATCAAAACCATTCCATACCATACATCATGAAGACAAATATATTTCAACAATGAATAGAGAATCGTGAAAAAAACATCAACCATGTACATCATGTTCCATAATGTGTGACAAGCATGCACAACACCCATGTACATCAACCATGTACATCAATACCATACAATATACCATAAGATATCATCAATGGAGTGTATCAACCATATGCCAAGAACATGTGTCAATTGTGTACCAACCATATGCCTATACCAACATGCCAACCATATCCCACAAACAAGTGTCATATCACTCATGATATGCCTCTACCATGAACTAAGTGCCACATCCATGTATCTCAACCATCAATATATCAACTAAGCATCATAACAAGTTTCTCAACTATATCATCCCATACATCATGTACCAATGCAAGTGCATCAACCATGCACCAAACCTCAACAATATGAACTACAATCAAGATGTGTTTCCATACATGTATGCCATATCAACCATAAACCATGTGCCAATCATATTGCTAGCAAATGCCTCGAACAATGTACCAAATATGTACCAATCATGCATCAACTATAGATAGCGCTATGACTCATCAATGATGTACAACATAACCAATTTATCAACTCATCAACTATATGTCCCAATATGTAGATCAACCACATGGAAAATGCATTGATGCAGGAGCATCACTCCAACCCAGCTACACTCCAGCTAGCCAACACATCAAGCATGCATTCAATGGAAGGAGAGAGGCGCAGCCCTCTCGTTTTTCAAATTTTGAAAAATTGTATTAAATGTTGTAAGGCTGGTAGAGCCAAAATCCATGCATGTGCGCAGGCTTTAGATAAAGTTTGCCTTAAATGGTTGTAAGGATGAGATCTAGATCTAATTCAGACTAGACAACCATTCAATGTAATTGAATGTAATTTAATGAGAGTTGGTGAGATGGAGGGAAGAGATTGAGGAGCTCCTCTTTGTAAAAAGATCTTCTCTGAATCTATATTTAGTTTGGGGAGATAAGAACAAAAATAATAGGGAGAAGAGATGAATTTGTGACTCTATTGTAGTCCAAGATCACATTGTAAAGAGGCATTTCATATTAATACAATCATAGCAGGTTTTCCTACATGTTGTTGTTCATGTGTTTGTGAGTTCATGAATGAATGTCTTTATGTGTTGATGATATGTTGTAGATGTATGTTAGATGTGCATTTGCAGGGATAGATAGATTTTTCTATCTAAGAGTTCTTTGATTTCAGGTTTGGGCTCTTTGTGGTTTCATGCAAGAGTGCATGACAGAGTACTGTTGTCTCTGAAAACCAGTGCAAGAGTGCACTTATGAATTTTTTGGAATTTCAGACAAAGACGTGCCAGGAGGTCGCACTAGATAAAGTCATTGACTTAAGGAGGAAGCCTCAAGGTTGTTGAACACCTTGAAGGAGAAACTGTGTAGAGGAGGGAACAGAGAGAAGACATAACGTCTGAATTTCTATGAATCTCTTCCAAGAAGGCATTGAGCAAGTGCATAGAGTGCACAAAAGAATTCTATTTTGAGTTCAGAGAGAAAACATAATCACTAATGATTCTGTGGAAGCTCTTCCAGGAGGGCATTGAGAAGTTGCATAGAGTGCACAGAAGGACTCTTTTCAATTTTTGTTGGGAAGAGAAGTGTCAAGGAGAGACACTCACAGAGTTACTGAATACTCTGTTAAGCTCAGCAAGGAGGGCTTGAGCAGAAGATCGTCAGGAGGACACCAGATTTCCCTTTGAGGACACAAAAGGGAGAGTCCCCTAGAGGCTCTGGTAAATAAAGCTCAGGAAGGATAGTGCCTTAGTGCATCAAGTAAAAATAGAGCGAGAAGAAGGTTGAGAAACCCTTTGAGGTTTCACAGTCGACAAATCTCAGGAGGGATAGCATTCCTAGAATGCAGGTGATATCAAAAGGAATTAAGCTCGCAGAGGGAGAAAAGGTCAAGGCCTTTGAAAAATTGAAAGTCTTCCAAGTCCGAAAGGAGGTGAGAAAGCTCAGGAGGGAGCTACCATAGTTGTTGGATCAGCGATAGAAGTTTCTATCTGGACCGTCAAAGTTATGTCCAGAAAACAGAGGGAGGGTGCCAAGTCATTGGCCATAAGTCTTTGAGAAGCAACAGGAGCCATTGATCCCCCTTTGGAGTGGAATTTTGGCATTTAAGCATTTCAGAGTTTGGCATTTGAGCAATTCTGATGACAAGGGGTCGGGGCACTTTGTGTTGAAAACTATGAAGTCACGAAACATGACGTGTATTTGGAGTAGGGATGTGGTAACAGAGGAAGAAGCCACATGGACCGAGATTTGGTAAGGGGCTAATCGTCATTGAGCCCATTTCGGCATTTTGGCACTTCAGGGTTCGGGAAGTAGAGGAGGCTATGATTTTGGAATCGAGATTTTCAAACTCCCAGTTCACAAAATCCTGAAAGATCCAGAACTGTCGGATCGAGGAAGATCTCAGCCGTAGATCACGTGGGAGGTGAGGCTTCGAGAATTAAGGAATCGAAGTTTCGAAAGGTAAGGAAACTCTCTACTCTGGATTTTCGCAAGTCGCTAAATCCAGAAGAGCGAAAGGAATAGGACCCAATCCTTGGTGGAGGGTCATATGACCCCATAGAGTTGAGGGACAATAGTCGTTGGGCACCAATCGGGTTTTGGGGTTTTAGGACTCAAGAGGTAGAGTTGCATGGTCAACACAACTCTCGAAATCACGAAGAGAGAAACGTCAAAAGTTGGATCCCAAGTATCAGTCAGAGGATACATGTGACAGAAGTCAAAGGAGTGGTCAAGGTTCGACGAAAATCCCGAAAGGTCGTCGATCTCACTAAAGGAGAAATTTCAGAATTCGGGGAATCATAAGAGAAGAGGACTGACTTTTGGTTGTTCGCTCAAGTCCCGAAAAGCTGAAATTAGTGGACGACAAGTGGCATGTGTTCGGATCATTGAAGGAGTCAACCTTTTTTGACATTTTGGGTTTCAGAGGTTGAGGATTCAAGGAACTTACATCACGATTCGCGAAGTCATGAAATCCAAAATTCCTTTTTTGGTAAAAGTCTCCATCATATTTGTTGATCAGGTGTGTAGAGTCAGTGTCCTTTGTTTGATCACGCAGGCATAACTCATAAGGACCTATGGATACACCCTTGTGTGTGTGAGATATTCCCTGTGGGGAAAATTGAAGAGTCAATCTGATTGATGGAAAGGTTTAGAACAATCCTAAGACCGGGAGGTCGCGCAAAACCTACTGAGATAGGGGGTGCTACGCCAGTTGTGGTATCAGATCTTGATTTTGTCTATATATTGTAGGCAGAGGGAGATAGAGGAAAAGGAAGACAGAGTGTTGAAGATCTATGATGATTGTTGCAAGGTGTGCAGCAATCAATAGACAGTTAGGAGGACTGTAGGAATGGTTGGAAGCACTCACGGTTGCAGAGTGACAACAACAAGTTTTCTAGGAAGGAAGACAGGAAAAGTAAGATGGCTACTGAAATCCATGGATGCGATGGAAAGAAGAACCATCAGCAGCAAAGAAAAGATGAAATGGATAAAGAACTCACTGAGGTGAGGGCAAGGATGGAAGAGCTTGCACTGTGGGTGTAGAAGAAGACAAAGACACATTGGGTGTATGAATGGCCTCTGAGGAGAAAAGCAAAGTGGTCAGTCAAGAAATTGTTGGCCAAAGGACAACAAAGGTTGTTAATAGGATGGTTGAGGCATGCTGAATGCCTCAGAGGTGAACAGGAAATGGTTCACATCTGTGAGCCAGAAGCTGGGAGAAATATCATTAATGATGAGGAGGAAAGATCATTGGAAGATCTTGTGAACTACCAAGAAGGTAGTGAAGAAATTTCAGGTTGCAATAAGAAGAGGTCACAGGATGATCTCAAAGACTGTCACGAGGGCAGAACAAAAAATTCAGGTTTTTGGGAGGGCAATGAGATGAGATCATTAGAGGATCTCATAGACTACCAGGAGGGCAGAGAGGAAATCCCATATTTCCAGGTGGGCAAGGGAGAGCAGATGAGGCCACATGAGAGTCTCATGAACTCAGAGTTGAGTTCGAATTAGTGAGAGGAGTTGATGGAGAAGGAAGATCAGAAGAGCATTATGATGATTGGAGGGATAAGATTATGCATACTAAGTAGCCGAGTGGAGGCCAATGCATAGGATGAAGGTGTAGTAGAGGAAGAAGGACAACCAATAGAAATTGTCACGAAAGAATAATTGGGGCAGACATTAGGAGATACCCCAGTAGAAGGAGAAGAAGATGAGCATTCAGAAGAATGGCTCAAATATTTCAGCTAGGTAGCTAAAACAACGACACCTGCAACACTGAAGCTGACAATAGAAGAAGAACATCCAGATGAGGTACTTAGTCCATGGGATAAGAAGCTATAAATGTTAGAGGATTGGTTGAACAATCCAAAACTAGTAGATGACTGCCGGGAGCAGACAGTCATGCAGATGTTAGTAGAGGATAATTTCAAGGAATTGCTCGAAAATTTCAACCAGGGAGCTTAACATTTGATGATGACTACAATGCCGAGGCATGCAGTAGCAGATGAAGGAAAATTCCAGTTTAAGGAGCAGCTGGAGGAAGCTGGAATTCAACCAGCGCAAGGGGAACTAGTAGAAGAAAGTCTATCAGAGAAGGTGACTCAACAACAACTCAGTCAAAAAGATAAGACTGCAGACCTGAATTTTACAGTAGGGTGGCAAGTTGAGGCCACAGAGGAAGAATATGGCATGGGATATCTAGTTTATCTACCCATTTTCATGGAAGAAGTGTAGTGGAGCAGGCTGAAAAAGGAGAGCCAGCCCTGGGAGTAGTTGGACGAGATAATTATCAAAAGGATGATGATCAAATCAATAGAAGTGGTCAACAAAGGGAAGTTGAGCAGAGGAGAACCTGCCACAGCATCAGGGCAGTAGAAGCAATAGCAGCAACGAAGTGATGGAGCATATGGACATCTCCAAAGAACTATTTGGGATCCAGGTGGATTTTGACAACCATGCTGAGAAGCTCATGAGAAGGAGCTCATGAATTTCTCACAGTAGAGGAGTATGATGCAGGAGCATCACTCCAACTTAGCTACATGCCAACTAGCCAGCATAGCAAGCACACTTTCAATGGAAGAAGAGAGGCACAACACTCTCGTTTTTCAAATTTTAAAAAAATTGTATTAAATGTTGTAAGGCTGGTAGAGCCAAAAGCCATGCATGTGTGCAGGATTTAGATAAAGTTTTCCTTAAATGGTTGTAAGGCTAAGATCTAGATCTGATTCAGACTAGACAACCATTCAAGGTAATTGAATGTAATTGAATGAGATTTGGTGAGATGGAGGGAAGAGATCAAGGAGCCCCTCTTTGTAAAAAGATCTTCTTTGAATCTAGATTTAGTTTGGGGAGAGAAGAACATAAAGAATAGGGAGAAGAGAGGAAGTCATGACTCTGTTGAAGTCCGAGCTCACATTGTAAAGAGCCATTTCATATTAATACAATCATAGTAGTTTTTCTTACATGTTGTTTCTCATGTGTTTGTGAGTTCATGAATGAATGCCTTTATGTGTTTATGAAATGTTGTAGATGTATGTTAGATGTGCATTTGCAGGGATAGATATATTTTCCTATCTGAGAGTTCTTTGATTCCAGGTTTGGGTTCTTTGTGGTTTCATGCAAGAGTGCATGACAGAGTACTGTGGTCTCTGAAAACCAGTGCAGGAGTGCACTTTTGAATTCTGTGGAATTTGAGACAAAGATGTGCCAGGAGGTCGTACTAGCTAAAGTCATTGACTCAAGGAGGAAGCCTCAAGGTTGCTAAGCACCTTGAAGGAGAAACTGTGTAGAGGAGGGCACAGAGAGAAGACAGAATGTCTAAAGTTCTATGAATCTATGCTAAGAGGGAATTGAGCAAGTGCATAGAGTGCAAAGAAGAATTCTAGTTCAAGTCTAGAGAGAAAACAGAGTCACTGAGGATTATTTGGAAGCTCTTCTAGGAGGGCATTGAGCAGTTGCATAGAGTGCACAGAAGGACTCTTTTCGAGTTCTGTTGGGAAGAGAAGTGTCAAGGAGAGACACTCACAGAGTTACTGACATAATCATAAATTTGAACCTGTAATGTATAAAGATCTAAAACTAATACACAATGTTATTCAGTGTGTTTTATGAAATTCCTCAAAGTGTCACTACTTGGAACCTCTCAGAAAATGAGTTATAGCAAAAATGGCATACCTTGGTGAATTTTGTCTTATTCTAGAGAGCGACCTTGTAGAGCGTGCCCCGCAAAAAATATTTTATGAATTGATTGGAAACTATTAAAAAAACATAGTACATATTGTACCCTAACCAACACATTTTGTCTCATCGAATTTGGATATGTTATGAATAAGTTATGATGTTTTTACCCGAAACACCTGACTTTGACTAGTTTCAGGACTAGCCACAAACCCTATTTTCCATGGAGTGTAACTCCAAAAATACAATGACCCAGAATCTTAATATTTTACCACAGATACCTAGATATGTTGTCTCACTTTCATATAATTTTTAGTATTTGAATCATTATAGAAAAAAAATTATAGCGAAAATGGTGAGATGACCTGTAAATAACATACCTTAGAAAGTGCCATCAAAAGAATTTATCCTTCCTTGCATTTCGGCCTTCTTTTCTTCACTTTCCTTAGAATTTCGGCTTATATATCATTTGGTTACCTCATACACCTATATATATGCAATATTCTCAAGTGTTATTCAAATGAGAGAGCCTTGCCTCTTATTTATACTCTCCAAGTAGCTTCCTTAAAAGCATCTTCTAGGTCAGTTGGCCCACTTTCCTTATTTTAGGGTTGGGTCCACTTCTAATTTCTCCATTAAATTTATTATTCAAATAATTTATTTTGTATTCA